>OY769906.1:1363992-1384214 GCA_963669185.1 Dyspetes luteomarginatus
ATTGATGTGAGAAAGAATATTTATTGCTTTATATATTGCATTGACAATTTACTATAATTAAAAAAAAATAATAATAATAATTCTCCAATTGTTTAAAATATATTTTTTCAATATTAATTGGTGTGAGAAATAATATTTATTGCTTTATATATTGCATTGACCAATTACTATAACAAATAATAATAATAATAATAATTCTTCAATTGTTTAAAATATATTTTTTTTTATGTTAATTGATGTGAGAAAGAATATTTATTGCTTTATATATTGCATTGACAATTTACTATAATTAAAAAAAAATAATAATAATAATTCTCCAATTGTTTAAAATATATTTTTTCAATATTAATTGGTGCGAGAAAGAATATTTATTGCTTTATATATTGCATTGACGAATTACTATAACAAAAAATAATAATAATAATAATTCTTCAATTGTTGAAAATATATTTTTTTTATGTTAATTGATGTGAGAAAGAATATTTATTGCTTTATATATTGCATTGACAAATTGCTATAATTTAAAAATAATAATAATAATAATTCTCCAATTGTTTAAAATATATTTTTTCAATGTTAATTGGTGTGAGAAAGAATATTTATTGGCAAATAAAGTGACTCGATTGCCAATGAGCGCGGTGACAAATCCTTACGAGCAACGCAGAGTACCGTTTCGCGGACATTCCTCACCGCTGGTTTAATCGGCCCGATGTCCGCGACTGCGTTTATAGAATTAGAGAGCACGAATGGTCACGAACTCGCCTCTCTGGCGGTCAAGGCACCTTTTTTTTCTTTCCACATTTCCCTCTATATTTTTCATTTACACGCAAAATCTTGCGACGGTTAAATTAATCTCATTGTATTTTCTACCTTTCATCATGAAGAATCGTGAGAGAGAGAGAGAGAGAAAAATTACAGGGCTGAAAATCATGACAAAAATGTTTAATTCACTTCCTGTCTAATTATCTCTAAAACTCGCAGAGAAAAATGAGAAAAAAAAAATACACATACATATAGTCGGATAGATTGTGTGGGTAACGTGAAAAAGGGGAATCCCCTTTAATGAGAGGCGTCGATTAATTTATTACGTATCCTCAATCAACACTCAGCACCTGCTGTTATCGCCCGACGTAAAACATTAAATTATTTCTCTTTGCACGCTTCACTTTATGAAAAAAAAAAAATTGCCAACCCTCGATCATGAAATTGATAGGAAATATTTCCCTGATTGTAAAATAAAATTTATTTTTATTTATATAAATAAAAAAATATAAAAATTAATATAAAAAAAATTCTTCATTTATCGAAGAGCTAAAGTTGCTCAAAATTTATATATATAAACCATTAAGAGTAAAATTTATATAGAAAAAGTTCTATTTTTAGTAATTGCTTTAGCTAAATCGCAATCTTTTTAAATCTCACTGTGAGATCCTTTGTGAAATCAAATTTACGAGCTACTTTTGTCTCACGTTTTGACATTTTATTACGTTTTCATAATTGTGTAAACTTGACAAATATTTTGAGACATTTTTTTTTTTTTTCCTCATCTCGCCACGAGATTAAATTATGTTTAGGGAAAAAATCATGAAAAAGATAAACAAACGAACAAATTGCCTGAGACGATTAATCAAAATCTTTGAATATCTCATAATGAGATTGCTTGAGATGTCAAAAGTCTCAAGGTGTTCTCTCTCTCTCTCTCTCTCTTTCTCGTAATGACACGTTGAAAAACATGCCAGTGTGCACACACACACACACATATATATATATACGAGTGTCTTAGATTTACTACTGTATATATATATATATGTATATATATACGAGAGTGTCATATTTAGTACTAATTATATATATATATATATTTATATATATATAGTACTAAATCTAAGCCACTCTCATAATCCCCATATGTATAAAATATCCACGTTGGGGCAATTGCGCCATTTTCAAAGATGCAAACTCTTCTCTCGTGGGTCGAACCATTTGAACTCTCTCCCCCCCCCCCCAACCTCTCCTCTTCCCCGGCTCATGTTCTCGTGCCCGTAATTTTATATTCTTTTCAGCATCTCTCTCTCTCTCTCTCACTCTCTCTTTCTCTCTGTCGTTCGAAAATTACTGCCAACTCGGTAATTCGATAATCGATGATAATGACGTTGCCTCGGAGGCTGGGGGGTTGGAAGGCAAAAGATTCATGTGCTCCTGAGCGTCGCTATTTTATGTATATCGAGATTTTTCTCTGCATATATGTATACATATATATATATATTGCGTTTCATATATTCTAAGTTATATATATATATATTTCGTCTCATATTATAAGATATATATATATATATATATATATATATATATATATATATATCGAATTTCACGAGAAGACAAGGAGAAATGAATCAAAGAAGGAGCCAATGAACGTTCATACATCCTAATCGGTGTTTATATGTGTACGAGTGAGCGTGAGAGAAATATAATTCAATCGGTCGGAGAGTTCTAGAGAAAGTTGGGAAAACGCTGAGCGGTTTGCGAAGAGTCACGTTGTCGTTCACCAAAGCCACTCTCGTGTATCGAGTGAAATTTTAATACATACGACTATATATATTGTATATATAGTGTATGTGGTCATTTTTATCGGTCAAATTAATCGCTTGTGACTTTTACTCCGGATCCGACTTTTACACCGTCCAACTCATACTAGATGAATAGTGATAATCCGTATAAAAAAATTTAATAAATTTATCTATAAATTTCGATTATTGCCAAAAATAGATTTCTCAAAATATATCAGAGATGAAAAAATTTTCTTCGCTTTATACTTCGATGATATCTTTTAAGAATTGTCTTGGATGATTATCGGGCATTTTTTGGGTCTGGGTGCAGATATTTTGGGTCTTATATATTCTAAGATATATATATATATATATATATATATATATAGCTTGACTCAAAAAATGCCCGAAAATCATCCAAGATAAATCTTGAAAGATATCATCGAAATATAAAGCGAAGAATTTTTTTATATATATACATGTCATGAATATGAAAGTTATGGTTGAAAATATATATAATATATCTAAAAGATTTATATTTGACACATATATGTGCTATTTACTCCCTTTTTAACCCTCCAGTCTACACAGTCAGTGTAAGTCAGTTTGAGTCAGTGTGAGTCAGTTTAATTTCTCAAAGCTTTAAAAGAGACATTACGAGCTCAACTGAGGCAAATTGCAAAACTATGAAGAATTAAAATGGAACGCATAAAAAAAAAAGTAGCAAAAGAGTAAAACGAGTGATATATATTATTTTTTTGCTCATTCCCTTACCAAGATTTTTTTTTAACCCTCTAGACTACACCTGGGTCACCAGTGACCCGACAGCACTGTGTATTTCAACGTTAAGATCAGTGAGAGTCCATTTAATTTCTCAAACCTTTAAAAGAGACATTATGAGCTAATTTGAGGCAAATTGCAAAACTATGAAGAATTTAAATGGAATAAAAAAATATATATAAAACGAGAGATATATATTATTTTTTTACTCATTCCCTTGCCAAGATTTTTTTTTTTTTTGTAATGATTATTTTATAAAATAATACAGAATACGATATAAATCGACGAGAAAGGCATGTGAGAAGCCCCGAGGCATATTCACCGGGTTATCCAACTCGAATGAGACACTGATGAGCGATGCTTATTCGAGTTGAAGATCCCGATATATTGTACCGCTATTATATTTACGCGTTTACAGTATTTTATATACACCCATGTATACATATATATATTATTTATTAAATTTTTTTTTTTTAATTCGTTTTTTTTTCCAAAATTATATTTATAATTTTTATTCATAATATATATATATATATAAATATGATAAGAATTATAATAAGGAAGAAAGGAAAAATAATTTAAAATATTTTTACGATAATATAATTAACACTCGATCATCATCTATCTAAAAAGTTAACCAATAGTTAATGACAGAGTTGTAAGAAAATGTAATGGAGAGTTTCTCGAGCCATGAAAATCTATCTCGTTGATGCTCGTCAAACGCCTGGTCCATTTATATTATAACATATATATGTATATATATACATATAGTATATTATATATATATACACCTCATACATTCAATCGTCGACTCTCCTCATTTCCTCCAAAATGAAGGAGATGAATGGGTTTGGCTTTGGGGCACTGCCAAATGATTTTTCAGACAAGGCACTCCGATACAATTACGGTAGAATTTCACTTACACCAAGTGAGTTCGTACAATCGTGTAATTCATCTTGGCATTTATAATATCACGTCTGTGTCCAACTTGCAGTTAATATCTGTCCATTATAATCGGTCGTAAAATATTTTTACGACGCAATCACAAAGTAATAATTGTTCGGGGCCATTTTTTTTTTTCCTCCTCTCTGAACTCAGCAATATACATATATATATATACACTTTGTACATAATTTCTTGTCATCAGGTCGCGATTGCACATACAAGCAACATATTTTTATCTCAATTTTAACGAGGTTATTTTTTTTTATTTTTTTCCACGCGTTTATAAGTGGGAACGTATTAGCTGCAGGTAAAATATAGCATTTCCTGAATTTTTGTATTGTTTTTTTCTTTTTTATTTTTATTATTTTTATGTGACATTGAATGGCCTTCCGTAATGCTGAGCGTTCGCGTGTTTTGTCCCAACGTTTCGATGTCCTCGATGTTGGAACAGGCGATTCTGATAGTATCTGATAGTATATATATATATATTTATATTTATATTTATGTATATATATAGTGTAGCAAGTTTTAAAATACTTGAGTTGAAGATGTACACACGATATTTTACGCATTTTGGCTTGCTGACTTTTTTATATTGTATCCATATTCGTGCTACGCTCTACAGTCACGTAACCTTTGACCTTCATATGTCACTAGCTGTTGCTCGAGACTTTGCACGCGTTGAATGAGTGTAAAAACATTTTACTGTTTTTTGCCCCATCAGGGGTTAAATTTTGTAAAATCCTTTCCCAGTGAATTTCTAAAAAATAAAATTACTGACCAAATTTCAAGTTTATAGGCCTTATGAGATGATCTGAGGTGATGAGTCAAAGTGTAAAATATTTTTATTCAACTTGAATTATTTAAATCCACTTATAGCCCTCGAGAGAAATATATAAATTTTCTACCCTCCACCATTTTTAATATTGCAGCCGGAAAACTTGGCTTTTGGAATTTTGCAATAATGCGGAAAAGAAAAATATTACACACCAAACATATACGGGCTTCATGTTGCATCTTCGTTTATTTTACATTATATTTTCGTCACATTTCGCAAAATGCATTCTGTCGTACCGCAAAATCGAGTCTGCTTGTATTTATTTTCGTGCTCGGACGATTTTCTCCATCTCATCGGAGAATAATCATGCACGTGGTATATATATATATATATATGTCACGTTTCTCGTTAAAAAATTCGCTAATGTTTTATTGTTGATAAAAATAAAATTAAAATAAACTAACGATATTTACAAATTTTCTTGCAAAATTTTGCATTTTTATTATCTCGGAAAAATTCTTGGAAATATTTTCTTATAACCCAATTTCACGGTTTCTCTCACACCATTTTGGACGGATTTTATGAGACGGTTAAATTTAGTTAAATATTATTTAAATTTAAATATATTAAAATCTTTTCGCTGAAAAAAAAAAAATCAAATTCACAAATAGCTCGTTTGCGATAAATAATTATCTCTATGAAAATAATTTACATACGAAATGTAAGAAAAAAAATATATAATTTTTATATTAAATATGAATATTCAATGTGTCGATGAAATATGTGAAATATATTTCATCTACATATGTGTAATATATATATGTGACATATATTCGGCCATAAGATTATTTGATTAAAAAATAAAATTAATTATGCGTACGCATTTCAGCATACGCATAGAAAAAAATATTAAATTCACAATTAGCTCGTTTGCGATAAACAATTATCTGTATGAAAATAATTTATATACGAAATGTATGAAAAAAAAAGTATATATAATTTTTATATCAAATATGAATATTCAATGTATCGATGAAACATGTGAAATATATTTCATCTACATATGTGTAACATATGTACATATATATATATATATATGTGCGACATATATTCGACAATAAGATTATTTGAATAAAAAATAAAATTAATTATCCGTATGCATTTCAGCATACATTATCTCACATAATATAATGTAAACTTATTTTTCATGAGTGATAAAGTATAAACGCGTGAAAAGTGTATCAAATTTATTTGCTACTGTCGCTCCAAGCGTCAAATTTATTTCTCGACACGGGAGAAGGATATGTATAAATTACACGCAACATCTCACACGTGTCTATCTGCTCTAACAGTGCAAGAGTTACTAATTCAATTACGCAATGGCGCCATCATGCTCGTATAATATTATCATTAATAAGCATTTCATTTGATGGAGAGTTGCAGAGAGCAGAGACCTCAGATGAGAAAATCTCCCCCCCCCCCCTCCTCCTCCTTTCTCTCTCTCTCTCTCTCTCTCTCTCTCTCTCTCTCTCTCTCTCTCTCTCTCTCTCTCTCTCTCTCTCTCTCTCTCTCTCTCTCTCTCTCTCTCTCTCTCTCTCTCTCTCTCTCTCTCTCTCTCTCTCTCTCTCTCTCTCTCTCTCTCTCTCTCTCTCTCTCTCTCTCTCTCTCTCTCTCTCTCTCTCTCTCTCTCTCTCTCTCTCTCTCGCTCTCTCTCTCTCTCTCTCTCTCGGTTATAATATACTTAAGGTATTCGTAACAGACCGGTCCACCGTTGACCGTACAGGTTTTTATGGTAAATGGGGCGATGGGTCTCCCGATGGGTCTTCTCTCTGCGTCCAATGCCCATGTTAAAGTATTTCATGGGCTCGTTCAACGTGGCAAAAGGGTCAAAAAACTTCGTAAAAAGCCCCCGGGGAATTTTTGAAAAAAATTATTACTTCGATTTTAGAGGCGATTGAGCGCAAAGTATTTCGGTTAATGAAATTCTAACGAGAAAATAGGGCCCAAAAATTTTTTTTAACCATTGAATTAGAAAAAAAATATATATATATATATATTAATATGTATGAAATGTCACGAGACTAGAGAGCGATGTCGAAACGAAAAGTCGTAATTGTATCAATAAATTTTAAATTGGAGGCAAAAAAACATGTTTAAAAAATTCAAATGTTAGAAAGTTGTAACCTTACTCTCTCTCTCTCTCTCTCTCTCTCTCTCTCTCTCTCTCTCTCTCTCTCTCTCTCTCTCTCTCTCTCTCTCTCTCTCTCTCTCTCTCTCTCTCTCTCTCTCTCTCTCTCTCTCTCTCTCTTCCCCCCCCCCCTCTCACCCTCTCTATCTATCTACCTATCTATTCCTTTCGTGCAGTCGAGTCTCCTGTCCCCTCGGGGCAATGTTGACTTTTTTCTATACTCTCTCAAAGTGGAAGATCATTGGAAAACGAGTTGTAAAGATTGACATAAATAAATTTTGTATTGTGTCAGGTGCATCCCTCCCTCCCCCCGATATGCATATTCCTTTCTTTCTCTCCCTCTCTCTCTCTCTCTCTCTCTCTCTATATATATATATATATATACATATATACATATATACATATTTATACATATATATATATGTATACTGATTGGCTGATTATTTTGAGAGCAAAGCTGTCAGATGATTTATAAAACGTGCAACGCGGATCTTTCGCCAGAAGTCAAGCTCTCTGTTTCAATTTAACTCTCGTGCACGTTTTATGTTTTTGCATGCAGTAAAAGTGTCGCAATTCAACGTATCCTAAGAGTGAGAATGAAAAAATAAAAATAAAAAAAACTCGATTTGCCACCCCATTTGCATCATCGAATATTTCACGTGGATCAAATTTTGCAATCACAAAAAACTTTGAACATCAATTTGGTTGAATTAAAGAAAAAGTTAGCCGAATAAATTGACAAAATTTTAATATAATAATTATATTTGAAGCTCTGATATTTCGATCATTTTTCATCTACCTAACATGGAATTTTTGTTATTTTCCATTTTTTATGAACTACAAAAAAATTGTATTGAACTCTCCGTAAATTTGCAAGCTTTTTCATTATTTTGTGCGTGATAAATACGAGCCAATTTAAAGAGAGAGAGAGAGAGAGAGAGAGAGAGAGAGAGAACAGGAGAAAGAGAGAGAACAGGAGAAAGAGAAAGAGCAGGAGAAAGAGAGAGAACAGGAGAAGAGAGAGCAGGAGAAAGAGAGAGAGAGAGAGAGCAGGAGATCTTTCTCCTGCTCTCTCTCTTTCTCCTAGAGAAGAGGAGAATGAGAGAGAAGAAGAGAAAGAGTGAGAAGAGGAGAAAGAGAGAGAAGAGGAGAAAGAGTGAGAAGAGGAGAAAGAGAGAGAAGAGGAGAAAGAGAGAGAGCAGGAGATAGAGAGAGAACAGGAGAAGAGAGAGCAGGAGAAAGAGAGAGAGAGAGCAGGGGATCTTTCTCCTGCTCTCTCTCTTTCTCCTAGCGAAGAGGAGAAAGATTGAGAAGAGGAGAAAGAGAGAGAAGAGGAGAAAGAGAGAGAGAGAGAGAGAGAGAGAGAGAGAGAGCGATGAGCGCAACGCAAAGAGTTCGCTTACAGAATGTATAGAGCCAAGTACATAGAACCGTGATAGATCCTAGACAGTTGATAGTCAGGATCGAGATATAAAAGTACATATATATATATATATATATATAGAGAGAGTACCGCGGCTCGGCCGACTCACTGAGGGGCGGGTAGGGGGAGGGATAACGGTGGATATATATATATATATATATATATATATATATATATATATATATATCGAATGAAGAAAAGAAGAAAAAAAAGGAAAAAAGAAAACGAGAAGGAGAAAGAGAGCGCGCGAGGGAATGCCAGAGCAGGGCGTGGTGAACCGGTCAACTCCCCGGTACACTCTCCTCTTGTGTGCAAGGCCGTTTGTGTTCCGGCTTCGTTTCAAATGCAATTTTGCCTCCCGTCAATATATGTATATGTGTATGTATGTATATGTGTGTGTGTGTGTGTGTGTGTGTGTGCGCGCGAGTGACCAAGAAAGAGTGGAGAACCTGCAAAACGCCTCCACTCGATTCAGGAAAGATCGCGAGAATATACGTGTAAAGTATAAACAGGCTCTTTATGTGTAAATATATATATATATATGTGTGTGTGTATATGTGTATATATATATATATATATATATATATATATATATATAAATTTATCTATATTTATATATATATATAAATTTATCTATATTTATATTTATATAGTGTATCGTTAGCATCGCCCCTTAAGCTGGGGGTAATAATAAATCTTGCCTTTCAAACTCGTCTTTTCTAGGCGCTTGGAAATAACGCACAAAGCACGATCGAATCGTAATTATCGATAACGGTACACATTCGATATATATATATATATATGCATGTGTACGAAGAAAAGGCCAATGGAGGCGACGAGCAGGGAGACTCGTATGTTTCATATATTTTTATTTCTCGTTTATGCAACATGAAAAACTCTCTCTCTATGTGTGATAATATCGATAGTTAATAATGTATAAATTCTATGTATATATATATATATATATATATATCTAGGATAAATAGCACAGTTTGACTCTATAACGAGTATGATATGCAGGTGAGATACGATCAGGCGTTAATTGATCAATTTATTTAGGTGTTCGTGCCAGTTCGCGAGGTAGACTCGCGAATGCGTGCATTTTGTTTTTTGACCTTCTCTATGTGGCATAATGAAAAAAAAAAAAAAAAATGAAAAAAAAAAAACTGGTTAAATAATTTTTATACTCCCACTCGCGTTTTCACCTCTCGCAAATTGTGAGGGAGATTATATGTGTGCTAATTCTAATCTGGCAAAGGATCACGATTTTTCATCGATTGCAGCAAAATTAATACGATTTCTCTCTCTCTCTGGTCGTTTGCAATACTCGTGTCGGGAGCTTTATAGCTCCTCTCAAGCAGTTACAATTTGTCATCGCCTCAGTATCGACTCGCGGTTATACCGTGGATAAAACCAACCAATATAAACAAACTCGGTAAAAAGTTGTCAGATTTTTAGTATATATATATCGATATATTTATCATATATGAATATTCGTGGCGCAATCAACGTGGATATTTAATTTTTTCCCAACTATCTCCGAGTCGATTCGACAATCGCGACTAATTTTTATTATAATATATATATGGAGAATTTTAAACGACGAAAAAATCGACCCAACGCTCATTATCGAATGAATTTTTCTCTACTGTGGAAAACGTGGAATTAATTTGAAATAATTTACGATTTATTTTTCAACGTTGTTAGAAGAAAAAAAAAAATCTCATTATATTCCTCATGCCTAAAGTTCTCGGAGTTAAAATTAAATGTATGATACATTTTTTTTTCTGTCTTTGTAAATATTTTTTTCGTCTGGTATTAAAATTCTCGAAAGTTTATCTCGGAAATGTGAGTAAACTGGATGGAGAATTTTTGAATAAAGTAGCAGCTGCCAATTGCGATAATATGTGAGATATTCTTGAAAATTACAAAAATAAATGATAATTTTTCGTCGCGGTGATTAAATAATACCAGAAATTATTATTTAAGAGTTTCGTAAGTTTTATTCGCGGTTTGTAAATAATCGAGATAAATAATTAAAGGCAAATTTGTGTAACTGATACACTAATTAGTCAATTTTTATTTTCCTACACGTGTCAACGCTCGTAAAAAATTAATTAAAAAATACATATATATATATATCGATCTCGAGAACGTTTAATTATTTTTCTACCGGTGGGAGATAAAATCGAGATCGATCAAGCGCGTCTATTTGGCGGGCGGAAATTCTGGCACGCAAAGAGTAGGTGTGAGGGCAAAGGGCATGCACCATTACAAAGAACAATAGGCGATTAAAATTATTTGATACATGTCAGAGGTACATAGAAACTTAAAAAAAAAAAATGGCAATACGACAGCCTGTTCTTGATGTCAAGATGTTGATTATTATTATTATTGAAATTTTTTTAATATTATATATTTAAATCACACTTGTGTGGGTAATACGTAAAGTTTCGTACTATCGATCAGAAACTCGATACGAGCGATATTCTTGATTTGAGAATTTGGTTCGTTTCTTTATTTTTTTTTTTTTTTTTTTTTTTAAGATTATTCAATTGTATATTTTAGAATTTTCAAGTTTCGAAAGTAAAAAAATATCAGATGTTGGCCAAGTTGACAAGGATCGCCCCATATATATATATATACAGAGAGAGAGATTTATATCACTATAACAATAAAACTGCTGACGCTTCTCCTTTTTATTTTCTACGTGTAAGAGAGCTCTCGCTTTCTCGATCTCGTGGCTTTGTTTTTCACAGTCACGACTTCCGTGTCCATAAGCATATTTTACCAAGTGCATATATAGTATACAAGAGGAAGAGAGAGAAAGAGAGAGAGAGAAAAAGGGAGAGAGAGAGAGAGAGAGAGAGAAAGAGAGAGAGAGGAGTGCTCGATGTATTCATGTATGCAATCGGCAAAGATTCTCTCTTGCAAGCTGCCATTCGTTTGGTAAACACAACAAAACGCGAGTAAGAGAGAAAAGGAGAGAAAGAACGCCAGAAAACAAATTAGCCACGAGTGCTTGCCGAACAGCGTTTTGCTCTCTCTCTCTCTCTCTCTCTCGCCCTCTCTCTCTCTCTTTCTCAATATCTCTCGCTCGTTTAAAATCGAGAAACGAGAGGCGAGCACGGTGAATATATACAGTGAAAAAATTCTCGCATCCAGACGATTTCTCGATCTCGTGAGATGCTACGTTGATCTTCTGGCTCACGTTTGTCTCGTTCTTTCCTGCCGTTGCGAGATATACCGCTCCGCCCCCCCCCTCTCTCTCTCTCTCTCTCTCTCTCTCTCTCTCTCTCTCTCTCTCTCTCTCTTCTGCCTGTCTCTCGCGATCAATTATTTACGGGGCTAATTTTGTGTAATCGAGAATCTGTTCGCGTGATCGTCTCGCCACACTTTGATGCCGGAGAAAACATATATATATATATATGTATATATATAGAGGCTGAGTGTGCATGGGTGATCGATAAAAATTTACAATCACGTGCAACAACGTTCGAATAAAAAATGATGATTTTTAAGAAAATAATTACGAATAATTGGTAGAATTTGTTAATATTATGATTTTTTTTTTTTTCACTGTAACTGCAAAGACAGCGACAGTGTCAGCGACCCAGTTGCTGACATTGTACCAGTTGATGACAGTTTCAGCAACTGGCTCTACTATCTTATGGTATTACTGAGCAAAAAGAGAGCGAACGACACGTAATACTCTCTCGTATCTGTTTGTAGTGCTTTTTATGTCTAATATTACTCCTGGTCCACATCTCGTTTTTCCGCACCTAAATGGTATCGAATGACATTTGAGAATCGGGTAAAAAACTTGGCTCGAATGTAATCTATATATAAATTAATCGTGCGTGGTTGTTCGGGTCAAGCATACTATTATATATATATATATATATCTCTACATAATTATATATATATATATCTCTACATATTTATATATATATATATATATATGTAGAATGGACGAGAATTTAACGCTCGTGTTTCGCCTGTGCAATATCTCTCTCTCTTGGGTCGTTCTCGACCCAATTCGTCGAGAAGTGAAATTGAGCCTGAGGCGGGGGCGGGGCCCTTCGCGTAAATTCTTCCACGTGTTCGCGAGAAATCCTTTCTCTCTCTCTCTCTCTCTGACGAAGTAAAAATGGGCCAGTTTTCAATTGACATTTATTTATTTAAAACTTAGTAAAAGTATTATCGTTCGAGATTATAAATGGCGAAAAAAAAATTAAAAAAAAAAAAAATTCTATTTCATATAACGCGTGCGCGGAGGCGCCCAGGATTTATGATGAATGGGTGACCTCTGGGGTGTCCTCGTGATTTTTATGTTACGCGTGTATAATACTCACGCTCGTGAAAGTTATGGATGAACCGCTAGATATTATGGCCAGTGTTATGGGCTAGTTTTCAATTGACATTTATTTATTTAAAACTCAATAAAAGTATTATCGTTCGAGATTATAAATGGCGAAAAAAAAAAAAATTCTATTTCATATAATAATAATAATTTTTTCAAACTTTTATTTTTCGTGACTTCCCGCTGAGTTATGAGTTTCGTCAGACTCTTTTTCCTACTCGCTAATTTGCGAAGGAAGCTCTGATCGTTTCATTGATATTTTTGTCGGACAAGGACGCGTGCGAGGAGGCACCCAGGATTTATGATGAATTAGTGACCTCTGGGGTGACCTGACGATTTTTATATTACGCGTGTATAATACTTCAATTGACATTTATTTATTTAAAACTCAATAAAAGTATTATCGTTCGAGATTATAAATGGCGAAAAAAAAAAAAATTCTATTTCATATAATAATAATAATTTTTTCAAACTTTTATTTTTCGTGACTTCCCGCTGAGTTATGAGTTTCGTCAGACTCTTTTTCCTACTCGCTAATTTGCGAAGGAAGCTCTGATCGTTTCATTGATATTTTTGTCGGACAAGGACGCGTGCGAGGAGGCGCCCAGGATTTATGATGAATGGGTGACCTCTGGGGTGTCCTCGTGATTTTTATGTTACGCGTGTATAATACTTCAATTGACATTTATTTATTTAAAGCTCAATAAAAGTATTATCGTTCGAGATTATAAATGGCGAAAAAAAAAAAAATTCTATTTCATATAATAATAATAATTTTTTCAAACTTTTATTTTTCGTGACTTCCCGCTGAGTTATGAGTTTCGTCAGACTCTTTTTCCTACTCGCTAATTTGCGAAGGAAGCTCTGATCGTTTCATTGATATTTTTGTCGGACAAGGACGCGTGCGAGGAGGCGCCCAGGATTTATGATGAATTAGTGACCTCTGGGGTGTCCTCATGATTTTTATGTTACGCGTGTATAATACTTCAATTGACATTTATTTATTTAAAACTCAATAAAAGTATTATCGTTCGAGATTATAAATGGCGAAAAAAAAAAAAATTCTATTTCATATAATAATAATAATTTTTTCAAACTTTTATTTTTCGTGACTTCCCGCTGAGTTATGAGTTTCGTCAGACTCTTTTTCCTACTCGCTAATTTGCGAAGGAAGCTCTGATCGTTTCATTGATATTTTTGTCGGACAAGGACGCGTGCGAGGAGGCGCCCAGGATTTATGATGAATGGGTGACCTCTGGGGTGTCCTCGTGATTTTTATGTTACGCGTGTATAATACTCACGCGGGTGTAGGTTATGCATGAACCGCTAGATATTATACTGACCGAGTGACTCACGAGAAAAGGCGTAAACGACCCGACGAAACACTCGCACCTCTCGCGTGCGTATAGCATATATATATATATATATCGCAAGCGAAAGGTGCGAGTGTTTCGTCGAGTTGCTTACGCCTTATATATATATATATATATATATATATATATATATATATATATATATATATATATATATATATATTAATGAACGCGATTAACGAATTTGCTTTTTAGATTTAGATATATATATATATATATATCGCTACATCTAAATTGTGTGCTTGTGACGAAGAAAAAAAAAACCGTTCTGGCAAATTCATTAATCGCGCGATTTATGTCGAGCCCTGATTTGTGGCTGAAATCGCCAGTCTCGTTGCCATGAAAACATCAAATTGAGTCAATACCTTGCGTCAAAGAATTAAAATTAATTGATAAAAAAAAAAAAAAAAATAGGACGATAATCGTTATCGGGGTAGCGAGCAAACTTTAAATCGTTAAAAATTAATCAATTGGATCGAAGAAGCTGGCAATAATTTTTCTTCAATAGCATAAAAGCTGTAAAAATCGATTTTTGCCCAAACCGTAAAGTTATAAAAATATAATAAACAATAAGCGATTTATTTTTCGATCATAACAGACGATGAGAAAAAAAAAAGAAATATTTTGGCATATGACGAGGTCAATTTGAGAAATAATATTTGTAAATTGCTAATGAGAATGGAATTTTTTTGAGCTCTCGAAAAAGTGGAATTGATGATAAAAATTATGAATAAAAGTCCTCAGAGTCCTGTAAAATGATTTTGAAATAATCGCAAGCGAGTACAATGCTCTCGTACTTTTCATCTCCTCATGTACACATACGAAGTTTGGACAAGTTATTGTCCGAGTCTATTATCACCATGTAAACGAAAATCCATACAGGATAAATCATTTCTTTCCCTTTTTGGATTTTTTTCACCGAGAGAGAGAGAGAGAGAGAATAAAAATTTTCGCAATTTTTCACCCTCTCGATTGTGATACGTGAAAAAAAAAATATTTTTCACCCTCTCGATTGTGATACGTGAAAAAAAAAATATTTTTCACCCTCTCGATTGTGATACGTGAAAAAAATATATTTTTTAAGGCGCGTCGATTATTAAATGTGAAAAAAAAATATTTTGTCAATTTTGAAAAAATAATTCCGATCGTTAAAATTTATTCAAAATAATTTGTAAGTTTAAAAAAAAAAAATAATAAAAAATTCTTTCCTCAATTCGCAACGTAATTGAATTTAAAAAATATCGTGGAACGAATTCGTGCACTCGAGGGTAGTAGTATTATTCCCTTGGAATACGGAAGGGTGAAACTCGAGTGAGCAGCCGTGGCCGAGTGGTTAAGGCGTCTGACTCGAAATCAGATTCCCTCTGGGAGCGTAGGTTCGAATCCTACCGGCTGCGATCATATTTTTTTTTCTCTCAGAATTTTTTCACCCCCCCCCCCCCTCCCGCAAATTAATTATTTATTTAACGTGCCCCCCCCCCCCGCGTGTATAATACTTAACCTTGTCATAATCTCATTTCAATTGGACTAATTCGCTCTCAGTAAAAAAAAATTTTGGCAAAGAGAAAACGAAGAAAAATAAAAGTAACAGCCGGAGAAAAACTTTTGGGAGAATAAAAAACAGGAAAATTTCGTGTGCTCGAATCAACATTTTAACTTTAATTTCGAATGAACTCATTCGCTCTGTGTAAAATTATTTTTTGGCGGAACAGAAAACGAAGAAAAATAAAAGTAACAGCCAGAGAAAAACTTTTGGGAAAATAAAAAACAGGAAAATATCGTGTGCTCGAATCAACATTTTTAATCTCATTTCAATTGGACTCATTCGCTCTCCGTAAAAAATTTTTTAGCGGAAGAGAAAATGAAGAAAAATAAAAGTAACAGCCAGAGAAAAACTTTTGGGAAAATAAAAAACAGGAAAATTTCGTGTGCTCGAATCAACATTTTAACTTTAATTTCGAATGAACTCATTCGCTCTGTGTAAAATTATTTTTTGGCGGAAGAGAAAACGAAGAAAAATAAAAGTAACAGCCAGACAAAAGCTTTTGGGAAAATAAAAAACATGAACATTCTGCAAATATTATTCTTCTCGTGTGCACGAATCAACGTTTTAGCTCTCTCGTATGTGCGAAATATAAACATACCAGAAATGCACACACACACACACACACAAAAACAAAACTCTGGCAGTGTTAATATAATAAAAATAATAATAATAAAACGTAAATTTGCGAGATAGGTGCGGAACGATTTGCGATAAGAACGAGATCGACGTTTAAATATAAATATATATATATGTGTGTAACGATTGATTTTTTTTTTTTAATTTTTTTTTTTCAAATCGTCGTCTGGCTCTTATATATACGCAATATTTTTTATGAATCTACACGTATGTGACAAATACATATATATGTAAAATACGATAGCAGCGAGGCGCGTTGAAATTAACGAGGTATCCAGAGTAACGATCTCTCTCTCTCTCTCTCTGCATCTCGCTGAGAGTTTGAGCTTGAGATTAGAAGTAAAGTGACGGTAATATGCGGTGGATAATGGAGAAAATTGATAATCGATTCGAGACGCCTAATCCGTCTCTCTCTCTCTCTCTCTCTCTCTCTAAATAGAAAAGCAACAGTTAAATCACTATTGCTGACCAACACTCTGACCGGGCAATAAATGCTACACAACAATATTGCCGGATCAGCGCCGCGCGGCGAGATAAAGAAAATTTTTGCTCTTAAAATCACGGACAAATTTTATAACCCATGTCAAAAGTAGAGTAAAAACAAAATCAACGATTGAATGAAATATGCAATTAAAAATGATTTTACGTCATCGGGTATAAAAAACAAAAAAATAAACAAGAAAATTATAATTTACGATGAAAAAAATAAAAAATTGTTTTAATTTGTCAAGAAATTATAAGCGAATGAGAGGAGAGAGAGAGAGAGAGAGATTAGCAATCAGGAGTGGAATGAATTTATTTTGTTTTTTTTTTCTTTTTCTACCTTTACATGGCAACTGTCAAAAAGTTCAAGACGACAAATATTTATTGTCTATTTATAGTAAAAATAAATAATAACAATAATTATATAATGGTAATCGCGAGTTGATGTGCCGCCACGAAACTGTTACGTTTATATTCCTCCACTGTGTGCTTTCTTGCTTGGCTATATAACCAGAGTCTCTACTATTGCTGTAAAAAGCCCGAGTTCCGCTATCCCCACAGGGCTGGTGTGGAGGCGCAGCTGTGTATACATATATATATACATCAGTGGTAATATATATACAGCAGTAGCAATATATATATATATATATATATATATATATATATATATAACCTCTGCTAGAGGTTCCCCTGGCAAGTAAAGAGGAACGTGTCGTTGGTTCATTCCAAGGTGATCGCGCGACCTTGCGTCTCTCTTTGCCCCGGTGTTCTATTCATGCATGCTGTTTTTTCAATGCGCTTCTTCCACGCATCCACTATTCCATCATCGCCAAATTAATTTTACTAAAAAAAAAACAAACTCGACATACGAAAAAAAAAAAAAAAAACAAACATAATTTACCGGAAACATTGACGTACTTTATAATATGCAGCGATATATATGCGAGAGACAGAGAGAGAGAACATGGAGAAAGTTGCTCGTGCTCGTAAATACAGTGCAAGTCGAGAGATTCACGAGAGATTCATAGCAAAGAAAGACGGAAATAAAAGAAAATGCAAGGCAAAGTGAAAAAAAATATACGGATGCAAAGTTTTTTTTTTTTCTTTTTTTTTTTTTTAACGTTTGAAGAATGTAATTCAAACGAATATTGTGTGTATATCTAATTGAGTTATACTTACTTGAACGCCAAAGTATTTACGTTTTTATCTTTCGTGCCAACGTACTGGAGTCTTTATTTACAGCTATTGCGTACACACACATATATATATTTATATTTGTATATATTTGCTCTTTTATATATATAATATGAAAATATAATTTTATATAATATATTTTATTTTATAATATGCATATATATATATATATATATATATATTTGGACATATTTATTTTTACCCTATTAAAAAATCCATTGCGATATTATCTGACAACTTCGATATTCGATTGAAGCCAAAATAAGGGCCAATAAAAAGTGTAGAAAGGTGGCAGACCGATACTAGCATTTATATATTGAACATAAAATACATGACATTGCATATATCACAGATAGCAAAGTAAAATTGCGCGATTGTTTTATTTTTAATTGGAAAAAATTATACACGATCGTGGGCGATGAATAATAAATTAGAAATTTTATTAAGTCAAAGGATAAGCCTCGATTATTCGTTTCTCGGCTGCTCTCCTATATTAAAAAAAAACACATTAATTATGTCGAATAATTTACGATATTCCAGAATTCTCGAATATAAATGTTAAAATATGCAAAATTTTATTCTTTCCCTTTCACCAAATTTTTCGTCAGTTTTTCTTGTATATTAAGTTTAATGTGAGGCATTTTTTTTTTTTTTCCTTTTTTTTTATTCCACGAGAACGATACGCGAATATTATGCGTATCGCTCGCGAGAGCTCATTAAGGAATTGAGAGAATATACAGCGAAAGAGTCAACGACAATGGCCGCTTTCCTTCCTCTCATCAATGTGATTTCATACACTCGCCCATATCGTGCATGTGCCTTTATATATATATATATATATATATATATATATATATATATATTTTTTTTTTTTTTTTTTTAATTTTTTTTTTCACTGTATGAACTATCGTATAAATATCCCGGATAGACAACACGGCGAAAGTACATTTCACTTCCGGAATTCTCCTCAACTTAATCGTACATTTTGATCGTTCAATTATAATTCAAGGTCGTACATAATGATAAATTATTAATTATTAATATAAATATATAAATAATAAAATTATATAAATTATTCATATGGAAAAAATGTATGAAACAGAAAAAAAAAAGAAAAGATAAGTTGAGTCATTAAAAATATGAAATTTTTTTAAGTTGACTCTTTCACATACCATGCGAAAAACCTGATCACCTGATCCATCCACACTCTTTCGAGTTTGAAGACTTTTTCCCCTATTAAAAGTCCTTCTAAAAATTCCTAAAAATTTATTTCAACTTTGTTGATTAAATTCCTTTATTTGATATTAAAAAAAAATTAAATTTAGTATCATTTAATTATTAAAGAATAATTAATAATTGGGTAGATAAATCGATCGGGCACAAAAGATTCATCTTTGTACCGAAAGGGTTAATATGGAAAATAAAATTCCAAATACAATGTATTTGTCATAAATGTTGGTAGATACGAATTTTTAATAAATTTTTGTACGAGGTAAAGCACAATTTACAGTAACGAGGTTCTTTTTTTTTTTTTTTTTACCAGTTTTTACTGCTTTTTTTCTGAGCGTCTCGTCAATGTCAGAGTCTCAAATTCACGGTGTACGCGAATCTCGATTATTGCACACACACACACACACATATAACACATATATTTTTGTGCGTGTGTGTGTGTGTGTGCTGGTTTCTTGATTCCTTGCGTAGTTCAGTCAGGCTCATGATTTCGTGGACTCGAATCTCGTTTTGCCGTCGCTCTCGTAAAGCTCATATATATACATATATATATATATATATATATATTACCCATAGTAACTATACGGAAAGGATATATATACATATATATATATATATTACCCATAGTAACTATACGGAAAGGGGTCCATATATATATATATATATACTTATACATATATATATACCCTTACTGTATAGTTACTATGGGTAATAT
Source organism: Dyspetes luteomarginatus (assembly GCA_963669185.1). Taxonomy (NCBI): domain Eukaryota; kingdom Metazoa; phylum Arthropoda; class Insecta; order Hymenoptera; family Ichneumonidae; genus Dyspetes; species Dyspetes luteomarginatus. Next base: position 1,384,193 of record OY769906.1, read on the forward strand.
AAGGAACTTTTAATGACTCTCT
>OY769906.1:1384414-1499414 GCA_963669185.1 Dyspetes luteomarginatus
TTTGGGTTTTTGGCGCTAAATACTAAATATTATAAATATTATTAGTAATTTTCTGCTGTCATGACAATATTTGAATTTTTCTCGTAGTTTTATTATCATTGAGAATATTTTCTCATATTTTAATTTTTGGCCATTTGTTAGCCAGTCTTGAAAGTCCCCCCCCCCCTTCCCCTGTGTGTTCTGACTCTCTTCGTGCTTTATTATGCGAGTATTAACGAACGTATCGCCCACGTGAAACGCGATTTACTCCAGCGTTCTTCTAAAAATAAAAATAAAAAATAATAAAAAAAAAGACACGTAAAGTACAGAGTTATTTTCTAGGCATTGTGTCTGGGTCGTCAACGACGTTCCATTCGTCGCACAACGCAATCTTTGTGAATGTTTTTTCGTTTTTTTTTATTTTATTTTATTTTATTTTACTCTCACTGCGCCTACTCGGCCTAATGCCTATTTGCCAATTGTCTCTCCTTTCACCGACCTCGTATTTATCCCTTTTTTTTTTCACGCTTCTCAATTGTTTGCACGAATTTAGAAGGCGTGGATTAGCATCGGAAATGAGAAATCCACATAGCGATACAAAAAATAGAAAATACAGCAAGAGAGAGAGAGAGAGAGAGAACTTGGCATATTTCATGCAAAATATTTTAGAGAAAATACGAACTAGTGAATTAAATTGTTTTGTGGAAAGGACAATAAGGAAAAAAATGCACGAATTTAGAAGGCGTGGATTAGCATCGGAAATGATGAAATGAGAAATCCACATAGCGATACAAAAAATAGAAAATACAGCAAGAGAGAGAGAGAGAGAGAGCTCTGGGCATATTTCATGCAAAGTATTTTTAAGAAAATTCGAACTAGTGAATGAAATTGTTTTGTTGAAGGGAGAAATAAGGATTGAAATGAAAAAAAAAATATTCAAAGCGTGTAGAACTCATTACGCGCGATCCTGAGATCGTTGTCGAGAGGATACGCAAAGCTAAGCCAAGCACATCGTAGCTGCACGTGCATCGAGAAATATTTTTATTCCTTTCGGTAGCAAATTATGCACCTCCTATTAAAATTATTCATAAAAAATTCTCTCTCTCTCTTTCTCTCTTTACTACTGAATTTGCTACCTTGTCTCGCGTCTCCATAAATTACAAATCGATTGAAATGAAAAAATATTCAAAGCGTGTAGAACTCATTACGAGCGATCTCGAGGGCGTTGTCGGGAGGATACGCGAAGCTAAGCCAAGCACATCGTAGCTGCACGTGCATCGAGAAGATTTTTATTCTTTTTGGTAGCAAATTATGAACCTATTAAAATTATGCATAACAAATTCCCTCTCTCTCTCTCTCTCGTAAATACTAAAATGTAAAAGTCTCTCTCTCTCTCTTTGCTACTGAATTTTCTACCTTGTCTCGCGTCTTCATAAATTACAAATCGCCAACGATGTAATTAATAATAAATTATAATGATAATTTAAAATTTTTAAGACCAAAGTTATAATTATAATAGATGATTGTGATCTGTGCCAAAAATTCGTTTGCAGTGTTGATGATATCGAAAAAAAAGTGAGAAATTCCACTGAGCTTTTGAGGCCTAACAAATTCTTCGTGATTTGTAATAAATTCATGCGAATCAAAAGAAAAACAAATAGATATATATTGTCCTGAATATAATCCGATTAATTGCTCGCCGATATATATATATATATATATATATATATATATATATATATATATATATATATATTTATATATATCAAGGAGTCAAGAATCGTGTATCGTCGACGAACCGGTTTTAGTTTCTGCATCAACGAAGACAAGACTCAAGAAAGAAAGAAAGAAAGAGAGAGTGAGAGACAGAGAGAGAGAGAGAGAAAGGGATACTCGGATTTCGCGCATTTTGTACTAACGAGTCTCCGAGAGCGATAACGATAGCGAGGTACGCGCTCGAATTAGCAGACTAGACGGGGAAAGGGGCAAAGGAAAGAGAAGAGCAACCGAGAGATAAAAGGCTCGAGAGTAACGAGACTCGTCCTGTGTTTTGCATATATATATAAATCTTATTGTTAGTGGTGGAAGGTGGAGATGAAAATCACCCTTGGAACTCCCAGTTTTACGCATCCGGTCGTATTAACGAGTTCAATAAAAGATAAGTAACGCGATATGAATTTATCGAATTTTCATTTCCCCATTGAATAAATGCCCATATGAAATGCATCGAAGATAAATCATGAAAATATTGAATATATTTCCGGCAAACATTTTTTTTATCTCACACATATGTGGAGCTCAAATATGTCAGATGTGTATCGAGCAAATATTTCGAATGTGTATACAGCAAGAAAAAGTTATAAATTTTTGATTCTCTCTCTCTCTCTCTCTTTCTCTTTCTCTCACGCTATCCATATAACACGACAGACCATTCAACGACCTTAAAATCGTCTCTTTCATCCTCGAAGCTCAGAGACACGAGATGGTAAAATCATCCGAGAAAATTCCTCGAGAATTATTCACTTTGGAGGACGAAGCCTGAATAAATCTTCGAAAGACTCCACTTGCTCGATGTTTCCGCACTGCAAACGTGATGAAACAAAAAAAATAAAATAAAAACAAGTCTCAAACGTTAAAAAAAAAAAAGAGAGAGAGAGAGAGAGAGAGAGAGAGAATCTCCGAGATAAAAGTTGTGGGTTTAACAGAAGCGTAGCCTGGCGGATTGCAATACGGCAGTGTGATGCATCGGTACCAGCTTGTGATATATGCTTATGGGACTTGGGCATTTTACAAGTGCGCACACCTTTTGCCACACTAAGTAAGCCTGTCCACGCAGAGACACACTGCGAGAGCGAGTGGCTCTTGCAGTATGGATTTAAAAAAAAGAAACAAAAAAAAAATTAAAACGAGAACGATCGAGCACGTGTCGCACAGCTGGTGTACGTCGACTTAAAGATATTTATTTATTGCTATTTGTGTTAATAAGAAGCTATATAAGAATTTTGTTCTGTAAGAAATAAACGAGAATGTTTTTTCTTTTTTTTTTTTACTGTTTTAGTTATAATTAAAAAGTAAATAATTGAAAAATTTACGACTGCTGAATAATTACGCGGCTTATTATATGAATAATCGGCATAATCAGATGTTTTTCCTCACAGTGCAAATAACAATGAAAAATTTAACCACCGAGTTCACGCGGACGGATGTAATGAAAATTTCATTTTTCTGTTACAATTTTTCTTTTTTTAATAAATTTCTTATCACATAAAATATTTTATGTAAATTTGTTCCTATATGTTTTATATACATGAACAAAACAAAAAAATCCTCAGTGCAAATAACAAAGAAAAATTTAACCACCAAGTTCACGCGGATGTAATGAAAATTTCATTTTTCTGCTACAATTTTTCTTTTTTTTAATAAATTTCTTATCACATAAAATATTTGATGTAAATTTGTTCCTATATATTCTATTTACAAGAACAAAAAAAAAAAAAATCTCAGTGCAAATAACAAAAATAAAAATTTAACCAGCGAGTTCACGCGGACGGATGTAATGAAAATTTCATTTTTTTGTCATCTTCAATATGATTTTTGTCTCTCTCTCTCTCTCTCTCTCTTCTACAGTCTTAAGGGAATATCACGCAACCGGAAATTCGCTGAGATTCGTGTTTGTGTCTCCGTTCTTGCTGGCACTAATTGTGATCGCGCTTGGATGCTTCGTTTAGTTATTTATCGCTTCCACGTGAATGAGAACGAAGCAGCTCGCTCGTATAGGAGAGATAAAGATTTCTTTTGTTTTTTTTTTTTTCATCCGAGCAAACGCGAGATAGAAACATACAAGTGGCGAGACACGCGTGCCCAATCAAGTGTGCGGCTCATAGGCGAGAAAACGAACGAGTGAGAGAGCTTGTATTTGCATTCCCCGAGCAAAGCTTATACGACTTGCCACGCCACGTTATCCGAGGCATGTTGCATTATTCTAATCAAGAGCCTCTCTTTCTTTTTTTTTCTCTCTCGAGACACCCTCAGCGCCTCTTTCTCTCCCTTTTTCTCTCTTTCTCTGTTTCCCTCTTCCTCTCTCTCTCTCTCTCTCTTTCTCTGTTTCCCTCTTCCTCTCTCTCTCTCTCTTTCTCTGTTCCCCTCTTCCTCCCTCTCTCTCTCTTCCTCTGTTTCCCTCTTTCTGTCTCTCTCGATAAACTTGGCCGCGAGACCTGTTGCGGTTTTATCATTCACACGTGGGCAAATGGAGCGGCTCGTTTGTATCCGTAATGAGGGAGCGATAATTGGCCACGCCTATATAATTTTACCAGCATTCTCTCATGAAATATTTCTCATAGCAAAAGCGACAATTCTCTCATCTCGTCACAAACAAATGAAATTTCTCTCCTGATTCACCACCACGAATATCTAAAAATTATCAAAATATCGAAAAACGTAAATTTTTCGTATTTTGAGACAACATTCTCGATTTTACGATTATTCGATAAAAATAATTCAAATCTGAGAGAATAAATTCGAGGAAAAGCGAAGCTCTGTGGCTAGAAACAAACGCGAGATTTCACACAAAGAGACGTCGAATATGTTTTTGTACGTATTGGAAAACTCGTGAAAGACATAGCTCGAATGAGAACTTTTTTTTAAGGATTCTTTGCAAATATATTCCCAACCAAAAAGTTTTATTCGATCTGAATTTATGTATATCGAAATAAAATAAAATAAACGGGAAATAATCAACGCGAGAATTTACACAAAGTGACATCGGATATGTTTTTGTACGTATTGGAAAACACGTGAAAGACATAGCTCGAATGAGAACTTTTTTTTAAGGATTCTTTTGTTCGATCTGAATTTATGTATATCGAAATAAAATAAAATAGACAAGAAATAATCAACGCGAGAATTTACACAAAGAGACATCGGATATGTTTTTGTACGTATTGGAAAACTACACGTGTTGGATAACGACATGGACGCAAAAGCATTAATTCAGTCTGAAGTCCGCGAGGTTTATGCTAATAATCTTGTGTACGGGAAATCGACTAGGATAGCAAAATCGTGTACTTGGCTAAGTACCCGAGGATCAAAAATGCCTAGCGAGAAATGCCTGGCAAATGACTGGCGTCCAGGCATTTTTTCGTCCTCAGCCTACAAGGTTTCGTTTGCCCACTTGTGATGGATAAATTCGTTTTAGACGAGGAACAATCAGCCGTTATTTGCATTCGGTTAAAATTTTTATCCAGTGACAAATGGTGGCATGAAAATTCATCCAGGTGGAAGACAACATTTGTCTATTTTATAAAATACATTTTAGCCAAATTGTAAGGCTAAAAGTAAGAACTTATAATACTCACTCGGCCGAAAATTTTCGTTTTCTATCAAATCCAATCGCAGCCATTTCTGAATCAAACGAATTCTGATGTTCCACATAAGTTTGAATTTTACAATTTTTCATACGTTTGTCCTTGGCAAGATTCTTAACGATCGATGATGATTGATCGCGTCTGTTCAAGCCAACATACGCGGTAACGTCCGTCAGCCAAGAAACGTAAACGCCACCTAAAGTGACAAATAACTTATTGTCTCGTGTATCGTTTCAAAAGTTTACTATATTTTTTTTGGGGCAAAAATAAGCCAGACTTACCGAATGGACTGAATAACTGTGAGAGATCACCCAATTTCCATTCTTTTGGAAATGTTATGTGAAATACGTGATCTCTGCTTGGCTTTGCTGAAAATTACATTTTCCATTCAAAAGAATTCAAATTCGCCACTAATAAATAAATAAATGAATAAATTAATTAATTTATTAATTTATCAATTCATTAATTTATTAATTTACCAATTTATCAATTTATCAATTTATATTTATCTAATTTTGAGACTTACGGTCATCTCCGTCGAGATTTATGTACGGAAAGTCTTTCAGTCTGTTGATTAACAATCTGTAACGTGAATCGAAAAAAAGAAAAAATCTCCAAGTCGCAAAAATGTAATGAGAAAAAAGTGCAAAATCTCGAAATAATTTACTCACTTGTTGAGATAAGGATTGAGAAGTGGCGAGTCTGGGAGAACAGTCGAGATTTCCGGTTGCTGTGACGAACCTAAAAATTCATCATCATTAATTTTTACACGAGAATTTTTCTAATCGTCAGAGGAAAAAAAAAAATATTCACCGAGATAATTTGAGAGTGCGAGAAAGCACAATCCAGTTATGTAAGAATCGTAACCGGCCTCGTGAAATTTTTCAGTCGATCGTATGTAACTTCTACCCTCGATTGGCTCGATTTCCGGAATTGAGAATGGACTTTTGCTCACTGTATCGAAAACTGCATCCAAAATTGACGATTGGACTTTCTCCTTGAATTGTGGAGATTGGCAAATAACTTTGGTGTCTAAAAGTCTAAAGGAGAAATAAAAAAATTATACTTTTAAAATTCCAACACGAAATTCATTAATTAAAACTGTTGAAAAAAATAAAATATTTGTTTTTTTTTTTTCGATTTACCTAGGAAATAAACCGTGAATTAATGATTTAAATTCTCGATAACTTTCCGGAAGTGGACCAAAAAATTGATGTATCATGTGACATAGGTCGAGCAACATATTGTGACCGACTATTAATTTTCCCTGCAGGGAAAATCAAACATTCGAAATTATTATTATTTTTTTTAATTTTTACTTAATAATAGAAATGGATAAAAAAAAATGTAAAAATTGTTTTATTTACCGAATCTGCAATCATTCTCAACAATGCCGTGAGACCAACCGCATCTTTTATCTCCTGTCTTTCTTTGTCTCGTCTTTCAATTTCTTTTCGTTTTTCTTCCTCCTTTGTTCCCATTTTGTGTACTATTAAGTTTTGTGATCCTCCCTCAATTTTTGCTTCTAGTCGAACTTTTTTTGGCCATCTCATTCGAGCCTCCTGATGCACGAGCCTTCGGACAAATGCGTTGCAACGTTCGATCGTCAATTCTTCAGCATCCGAGGACAAAAATTCGTCGATTCTTGAACTGGAAAAAAATGAATTAAAAAAAAATAATAAAATTTATCCTAAAAATTTATCTTTGGATTTTTTTTTATCATAATTACCAAATTTCTTCAATCTGCGGCTTATCCTCATCAGAAATTGGAATCATTTCGAGACCTTCTTCTCTCACTCTCTGTCTATCCTCAATCTTTTTGCTCAATTTCTCTTCCTCAATTGTCGTCAAATATGGAATTCCAGAATTGAACAATTTATTGAAATCAAAAGCCTGACCTGCCAGGAAAGTTATACATGACGCCTGACACATAAAACGACAATCTGGAGCATTTCTATTCAATGGCCGAGGAAAGACATAAAAATTGTAAGAACGTTGGCTGTATCTGAAATAAGAAGGGAAATATTTTTAAAAAATTCTCCAAATTACATAACAAAGTACCAATTTTCATAATCTGGTCCATTTTTTTTCCCCCATAATATATTAAAAAGAAGGAAAAAATGTAAAATTAATAATTTTTGTAGATTTGTATGAAAAATTTTCCAACTATCAACAATACGTAAAAATAAAGATTGTAAAAAAAAAAACATAGTAAAAAATTGTCACAATCGCTTCTTTTGACAAAATTCATGCATTTGGTAAAATGAAAAACAAAAAAATATTCTCCATTTCTCCATAACTTACTTATCAGTTTGGGAATTGTGCGTAAAAACCGAAAGTCCAAATTGTACCATTAAAAAATCCATAGAACCAGAACGTAATTTATTATAATATTGGGCAGGCGTATCAAATGGTTTTGCATCTGGTCCCGAATTTAAACCAGTAAATTCGCCATCTATGCCAAGAAATGTCGCATCTTTCAGGACATTCTCCAGTTCCTCCAAAACTTCCTGGAAGTCTGTGAGAAAAAAAAATTAATTCAAGAGTGGCAAAAAATAATAACAATAATAATAATAATGAGAATCAGACACGAGCTAGGCTAGAGAATTCTAGGTGTCTGAATTCGTTGGCTAGAGTAAAAAAAGAGGTGAGTTGACAAAACGGAACAGAAATTGGCATTGTGCAGCTCTCGATAAAAAATTTCGGTCCAAAAAATTCATCGCAATAACACTGACAGGATTTATCCATTTTTTGTTAAAATTTGCAAAAAAAAAGGCGCGCATTCTTGACTGTATACATATATATATGTGTGTGTATATGTATGTGTATATATATATATATAAATTGTGTATATGCGCATAGGTTACGATTTCATTACAAGAGAATTGGGCCATCGCTAATTTTAAAGTTTGTTCGACCGGAAGTACAAAATTGTTTAAACATTTAATCCGAACGGATATGAAATATTGTGTCTTTAATTTGTCACTCACTCGTTCGGGTAACTTCCATGATATTATTTCGACGAGACGTTGTTGTTTATATTGGCACAATTTTCAACGTGAAGCGGACATATCTAATTCCTGGATGGAACATGGAACTGGTGGACTGTGGATCCCTCGAATACGGAAACGCGGAAAAGCAGCAAGTGTGCGCAATGATTCTTTGCGCAACAATATTTGCGCATGCGTCAAGTTTCTTCGGTTATTATCCGCTGTTGGTATGTCCGCGGGGAAAACTGTAGTAGGGAATTTTGTCGCGTGGCGGCGCATCAATCGCGTGACACACACGAGTGCATTTCTTTGCGTGTGTTACGTGGTACACGATCGTGACGCGATCGATTAGTGGCGCGACAGGTCGTTTTACTCATTTTACTGGCTCAGAGCGAATTTGATGCTCAGTGTTGACGGTTGAATCGCATTTACCAGTTACTCAATCTCTCGTGTGTATTAACCGACTCGCGCCATATAAAGATTTACGCTCTTCCATCGGTGTCGTAAAAAAATAATAAAAAAAATCCATCAAAATGTTTCGTTCAGCTTTATTTTTGCTAATCACTTGTTCCATCGCCGGTTTTGCTCGTGGTAAGTTTTATTTAATATCACTCTCGAGATATGAGGATCTTGAACGTTTTATTGAGATCATGCGACGATACAGTGGCGAATAAAATGAGGGTGTCAATGGCACTTGGGGAGATGGAACCTTTGTTCGCGATTTCCAAGAATGCTCCACTCGTGACTCATTGACCACCCATATATATATATATATTATATATAATAAACGTTTATAATATATATGCAGATATTTCGACGAGTACTCGAAATATTAACATCAAATTTATATAAAATTATTATTGTTGCCAATATGTTTATTGTTAAATTTTAATAGGACTTATTTTTATCCCATTTTTGAAATATTCTTCTACAAAATTCAATCATTCGGCATGTTATCTTGATTTTTTATTTTTTTCGTAACGTACAAAACAACTGAAAGGATAAGACAATCGAGCAATTATTTTATTTTATTTTTAAATCAACGCACTCGAAATCTCGAAACCGTTTTTATCATCGCATTTGAATTTTTTTCAAATTTTCAAGAATACCTTCGTGTTCCAAAAATGGCAGCTTCGCCTAGCGAATAATAACAAGAGTTTAAATTTTGCAAATTAAGTTTTCGTATGATTGAGAAGGAATAAATTCCGTTTTTTTTATTAAAAGATAAAAATATTGGAGGAAGGAAAAAAAATATAAAAAACGACATTTTTCTGGGTTTTCATGAGATAAAGTGGAGTATAAAAATAAGTCGCGTCATCATATAATATATTTGAGGAGGCCCCAAGTGGTTTCATCAGTAAATGAAAAATGAAAGTGAAACTTTGGCGCGGTCCACGGGACAAATGCTGGTTCGCATATCGGCCGCTCCGCGCTTTCCGCGCTCCATTCACCGCGCCATCTATCCCCTCCATAGCTCGAATGAGGACTTTTTTTTTTTTAAGGATTCTTTGCAAATACATTCCCAACCAAAAGTTTTATTCGATCAGAATTTATGTACGTTGAAATAAAATAAAATAAACAGGAAGTAATCGATGAAAAATTAAAAAAAAAACATTAATTTCATATAATAATAATGCCGAAAAGATATTAATTAATTAATTTAAAAAAATTGTTTACCAAATTTGAAAAAAAAAAAATTATTTGAGTATATATATGCCAATGGCTGCATATAAATAGAGATTTTTAATTTTATTTATCACAATTCTTAAATTTCTCATTTGAAAAATCTTTAACGAGACTGTAATTGAAAATGTCAGCTAGTCAGTGACCTTGACGCTTCCCAAGTACAATATGAAACCTTTACGATATTCCATTTAACCTGCATATTTAATGAAAAAATGCAAATGATCGACTTCTTTTTTTTTTGGATATTTTTTTATTTTTTTTCTCCCATGTCGACGAATAAAAAAAATATATAAATTTTAAATAATTTTCATTACTTGACTTTTGAATGAGAATGTTTGAGCCCAGCATCACTAAATCACAGAGCAGCGCTCGTTTAACTTCCGGCTTTATCACTACTGCAGTCGGTTGAGTTTCCTTATCGTAATATGAGAATTACGATAAGAGCCGAAGATACTCTTGAAATTCTATGTGGAAACATAATAATGCTCGCACATGCACACAATATGCTTGAGATCGATGAAATTTATTATGAGAAATGGCAAGAAATTATATAAATATTTATATATGTATTTTTTTTTTTTTCAGGCATGGACTGTAATTTTGGGCAGAGCAAGAATTTTATCGACCAATATATACATTCTTGCCCAACTTTGCTGTCGGGCAAAGACAATAGTTATTGCTGCTACGACATCAGCAATGAAAATGTTTACTGCTGCAATGCTGAGGAATTTGCTATAAAAACAGGGTAATAACACTTTTTATTTTCTAATTAAAAACAAAAATAATATCACAATTTTTGAAGCTTTCCCATATAATTCATGGAATTTTTTAATTTTTTAAAATTAATATCCCAATTTTTGAAGTTTTCCCATATAATTCATGGAATTTTTTAATTTTTTAAAATTAATATCACAATTTTTGAAGCTTTCCCATATAATGCATGAAATTTTTTAATTTTTTAATAAAAATATCACAATTCTCGAAGCCTTCCCAAATAATTCATGGAATTTTTTAATTTTTTAGAATTAATATCACAATTTTCTAAGCCTTCCGAAATAATTCATGGAATTTTTTAATTTTTTAACAATAATATCACAATTTTTGAAGTCTTCCCAAATAATTCATGGAATTTTTTAATTTTTTAAAATTAATATCACAATTTTTGAAGCTTTCCCATATAATTCATGGAATTTTTGAATTTTTAAAAAAATTAAATCAATTCTCGAAGCCTTCCCAAATAATTCATGGAATTTTTTAATTTTTTAAAATTAATATCACAATTTTTGAAGCCTTCCTGAGTAATTAATGGAATTTTTTAATTTTTCTAAAAATAATATCGCAATTTTCAAAGTAATTGATGGAATTTTTTTCCCATACGTTTCTTTTCAGACTCGGCATAATCGTTCCAGCAGTTATTGCAGTAGTGGTGGTCGTTATGTTCATTATTTTCTGCATTTCTTGCTTGTGCTGCAGCTGTTGTCCATGGTACAGAAGACGTCACCGTGGTACCGTTTATGGCAGTAAGTGCTCCCTTTATTCTACAATATCGCTTATTTTGTAATTAAAACAAAAAAAAAATGCCCATTATCATATAATTTTGTTACATCTACAAAAATATTTTTTTTTTCATTCACCATTGTTTTTTCTTCAACTGAAACATTATTATTATTATTAATATTATCCAATTATCCGTGGCGATAAAAAAAATGTTGCATCAAGCTGAAAAAAAAATCATCCTGCATGTCTCAACGTTCTAATCTATTTTTTTCCAGGGCCCCCAATGGCTTGAATATAAAAGTACATCCCATTCATCGAATCGGCTTGAAAACGCTTGATGTCACAAAAAAAAAAAAAAAATCGCCGCTTTAAAATATATTATATGCCACATATATATATATATATATACATATATATATATATATATAAACTTAAACGACATACTGAATAGTCGTATAAATTACGTATTAAAAGTTAAACTTTGTCAATTTCGACAACATTCCAAGAGTACTTTATGAATTAAGCTGCGAAACGACTATCCGAAATATCTGCAAGATTTGTGTAAAAATACTCAAATGAAACTTCCGTACTATATAATTCGAGAGAGCGAACACAAGCAAAGTTCCAAAATCTCGGCAAAGTTCCGAATATTTTTTTTAATTTTTTTATTCTACAAAAGCTCTTCGTTAAAAAATAAAATAAAATACTTCCGGTGGCTGTGCACGCGCGACAAGATTTTATTTTTATAACAAAACAAAAAAAAACAACAACAACGGTCAGACAGCGTCGATGGTCGTTTCCAATACTATTACATACTAGTCTTATGTAAGAAAAACAGAAAAAAAATACATTCCATTAAATGCTCCGGGGATGTGTTTATTTCCTTTCTCTCTAATACTTGCAGTTTTTTTATCTTTTTTTTTTTGCAAGCGAAAAAACAAAAATTGATACCGTACACGCTCCTAATCCACCCCACATGCAGGAGCATATTTTTTCTAATGCGAATATTTTCTAATAATGTCTCTTCTTTTTGTATCTTTTTTTTTGGTCGTTTTGTACTACACGATTGATATATATATATACACACAAATAATCAGAAGACCTGAATTCTCCGATAGTACGCAATAAATATTGATAAGAAAAATTTGGCGATTTCTAATTTAAATCTTCGATCCTCAATAAAATATAATAAGAATTTTTGCATCGTCCATTTTTTTTTTTAACATATTTTTTTTAGACAAATTTTAATAAGAATTTGAAAAATTACGTAAAATTTATCGAATATTAAATTTCGACGAGTAGGCTGTAATCATTGAATTGTTGCAGAAGTACAGGGACCGAGTGTGATTCAGGTTATCCAGACACCTGGGAACATGCAATCGCCTCCTCAAGCTAGCCACAACGCTTACGCTTATCCTGCTAATCAAATGGGTAAAAAAAAAAAAACAAGAAAAATAGCCTAAAATTTTATCATTTTTTTTCGTTTTTTCTCTACCCCCTTCACGTTTGTTTGATTTCAATATTTATTTTTTTTTCCTCTGATGCAGCAATGCCCACTCTTGGACAGGCACCTCCTCAATATACGGCCGAAGCGTACACTAAACAATCACCGTACAATCCAAATTATGGCCAATAATGAAAAAAAAACAAAAAAAACAAAAAAATCAACTTTTGTACGATATCAAGAAGCATTTCAACTGTTAAATATTTCCCCTGTCGCTATTGGATTACGTCTCATGGTGTTTATTCATTGAACAAAATGGCGAGTTTATAAATTAGGGGATAAAAAAAAATCGATCTTCCCATTCGAGAGACTCGCGTGAAAAGTTTCAAATTATGAAATTTTACGAACGTGGAAAAATCTTCGAAAACTGCTGCGGCGCACAACGAACAACAAAAGCACAAGAGTTAGTAATTTTTCAATGAAAAATTTGAGTCTAATTGAATTGCTCGATTAAATTATTCTCAATTAATCTTAAAGGAGTAATGGAATTTTTTTTAAATCTAAAAATGAACAAAAACTACGTTAAATATATATATATATACATATATGTATATATATATTTTTGTTTCTTTATCGATTCTGTAAGTTTTTTCTACCCAACAATTATGTACAACGTTCAACATCCTTTTTTTTTTGTTTTTTTTTTTTACTTTCCTGGATTACAGAAATACACCTGGGAGATGATGAAAAATCATCGTACAGAATTCGAAAACCGAGAAAATATCGTATTAGTTATAATAAATGATTTAACAAACAATGTATATAATAAATAGGGTCAGGATTTGACAATTTTTTTTGTTTGTTTTTGTTTTCGTCAACTAACATGAACAATAAGTTAGTCTGATCGAGTAGAAGTATACAATAAGTAAACGTTGGTTCGGCTCTTTTTTTTCCCAAGAATTAAACTAGTGAGTAATTTTTTGAAATTTCGAGTACTCGATCTCACTGACTTATCGCTAAATAATTTGCCAATAACCGCCAGAAACACACAAAAAAAAAACTCACTGTGCTAATCGATTATAATTTGGACTGGCTTAATTTTTTGAGACCATCGAATAATAACAATGAGTCAGTCTATTCGAGAAGAAGTACTATAGGCCTCTAGCGTAACATACATACGCGTAGCAAATTCGTGTGATACGCGTGTACTTGTGCCAAAATCCACAAAAAACACGAGCTCATGTATCATACTTGCAGAGGTACTCTGAGATACGCTAGAGGCCTATACAATAAGTAAACGTTGATTCGGCTCTTCCCCCCCCCCCCCCCAAGATAAACTAGTGAGCGATTTTTTGAAATTTCGAGTACTCGATCTCACTGACTCATCGCTGAATAATTTGCCAATAACCGCCAGAATCGCAGACGCAAAAAAATAATAAAAAAAACTAGCGCTAATATCTGGGATACTCGGCGATAATCGAATCATTTGATTATAATTCGGACTGGCCTAATTCATTGGAACCATCGAACCCTGTATTTATTTCGAGCAACGATTAAACATGATCAATTAGTATAAAATTCTTTTTGCCAATACGCAAATTGCATATCCGGACGAATGCTCTTTCGATACGAAAAATATTGGCTCTAAAATATCAGTCCGTGAACCGCGCATCGCTCTGATCTTGCTGGCGCATTAGATATTTATTGCTATTATACAAACAAACAAAAAAATTAAAATTATCCTCGTACCCATTAAGGCAAAGCGCAATATCGACGATGCCGTTACGAGTTCGAGAGAAATAATTTCATTTTTCGCCCCACATTTTTTATCGAACTTTTGACTTTTCAGGCAAAAAAAAAAAATGTTAACAGTGAATTGGAGAATTTTTAGACCTAGTTCGTCGTTTCCTTTTTCTCGAAGAAAATTCAATTACAGTTTTTCATACTGAGTTGTTGCTTCGGGACGTCCATAAAATTCTCCCCGGGGCGTTGACGAAAACAGATTTTTTTTTTCTTCTAAGATCCATCAAAATTTTGGAAAAAAAATGCAAATGGCCTTTAGAAAAAATTGTTTAGTCTTTGTTATCGTTTGAGAGGCTTTCACATTACCCCAAAGTGTGCACTAGGCATATTCGTTTATGAAAAAAAAAAAAAAAAAAAACAGCTCTCATCGTTATTCACCGATAACGTGTGAGATTGAGCAATTGCGTTATTATTATTTTTTTTTATCGACTCAACAGTAAGCTCGATTGCTTATGATATTGTGCAACCCTCTCGTGATGAACTTCTCTCAGGATTACTGAGATTTCCGTAGCTTCCGCGAAATCCGCCTGGCTCGTCCTTTCCACCAAAACCATCCTGAGAAAGTTCCTCCTCGAGGGTCGCGGTCGTCGAGGCGTGACTGATTGACGATCGTCTCGAGCGTGAAATATTTCCACGGTGATTACTGGCGAATGAGGGAGCTGGACTTGGCGATGGACTTTCTGGTATTTGTTCCTGTTCCTGTTGATCGCGATGTTGCTGCTGCTGTTTTGCTGGCACGAGACGTGTCAGGAGAGCTGCTTGGCCTTGAATTCCCGACACGAAAGGTCTGTAACCGAGACTGAAGCAAAAAATAAATATTAATATTAATTAATTAATGGCCGAAAAACCCTTAAAATGTAAAAAAAAAAATAAACGGCTCACCATTCGGAATGTGACCATTTTGTAAGAGCGAGTAAACCATCGCGAAGATTTAATACCGAATCGAGAGTTTGCATTGGAGCGTGTGCAGCTCTGACCGTTCTCGCCATTGCTGATGCATCGCGTAAAACAGTCGCGAGAATTGCTGCCCATCCAAGACATCCAGCCTCGAGATACAATTGAAGAAGATACCTGAGTTGTACCTCGGCTCGGCTTACAGGAGCCGAATTTAAGCCTGAATGAACCTCAGTCGGTTCTATGGGCTCAGGTGAGACCCAACAAACATTTCCAACGGCAGTTCCAACGATTGATTCGACGTCATCCCGCCAGGCTGTGCTTGTGTCGCTCATCACGCTACTCGCGTCTTATTAAATGATTAATTAATGAATTATTAATTAGGAATAATTAAGTAATTAATGAATTAATTAATAAATTAAGCATTTTAACATACCCTGAAGCATTCTCGGGGTTAATTTTGCCTCGGCCGTTGGAAATTGCGTCTCCAGGCTCGCAACCGGAGAGACGACACTGACATAGGGCGGTCGACTGCTCGGTAAACTCGTGTAACCGCTATCAGGTGGCAAATCAAGGGCAAAATTTTGTCCCAAAATACCTGAAGAATTTGTCACATCAACGTCAACACTCTCAAAACCTGCTGCTGATCGGACAGACTTCAACGATGCATGACTGGCACGTCGAAATTTATGCAGCGCCGAGAGTGAGAGCGTCGGATATGGATAAGAAAAATCTTCATGTACGGCTTTTAATGCAACTACGTAATCCTCAATTCTAGCTGCTCTCTCGCGTTCTCTACCGAGCCACGTAACGAGATGAAAATCCAACCGTGCAGCAAAATGTCCAAGATCAGCGAGACGCCTTGCGGTCAACAAACGACGAGCGTGTCGTTGCAAAATTACGTCGATGAAAAATTCCTCGGCCGAACCCTCCCTTTGTAAATATTTCCAAATTATTATTATCATCATTATTATTATGTAAAAAAAAAAAGAAAAACTTACTTATTGTCGCTCTTCTCAATTTTCACATTCGGAACTGATTTTTTACGTCTCATAACAGCATTTCTCGTCTTTTCGAGCATCGAGGACGGTGCTACGTCCTTATTGCCATTCTCAAATGGAACTTTGGGTGTTGCTGTTGTACTGTAACTTCGACTTCGCGAAACTTGCATAGTTCCAAGCACGAGGGATAAATCATCCTCGTGCGGTGATACAGGAGGTGTAGCAGGTGGACCAGCCAATTTTGCCGTTCCGCCCCAGGAACTTCTTGGAGATTCAACGTCATTTGGATCTGGCGAATGAAAGAAGAAAAAAAACAATTCAATTATTATTAGCATAAGATTAATATTAAATAAATTAATAAAAATAAATTTAATAATAGGTCAATTATTAATTATAATTATTGTAATTAGTTTAATTTTGTTTTTTTTTTCCTTTTATCCGTTATATTTAATACCTATAGCACGTAAAAATCGAACTAGATCTCTCGATAATTCCCATCGACCTTGTTCCAAAGCCGCATCGAGCAAAAGTGTCGCGTGTTGACGACTAACCGCCGATGGTTCAAGATTTTGCAATATAATTAGATAACTCGCGGCGGTATCGAGCTGTTGCCTTTGCAAACAATCCTGCAAAAGTTTCTTTGGCGAGCCAGCAACGGAAAATAAATATGGCCACAGTGCTATTTCCGTTTTTCTCGCGCATTGGACAACCGCACGAGCCCAGACACCCGGAAATTCCCGAATAAATTCAACGACGGACGGTAATTGAGCGTCTGGAATTGGCTCTTTGCTCGTTGCTTCTTCCTCGAGTACCTCGTGAAGCAAAAGTTCCAATGAGTGAGGAAAGTACGGAAGGGCCGAACACGATCTCGCTATTTCCCATGCGTGATAGCCGAGATTACGATGAATTAGTTGACGAAGTATTTGATGCAAATACACCTGACTCTGAAAAATTAAAGAAAAAAAAAATCACTTTACACAAAATCTTCAAATTTAAACGATACGAAACTTTTTTAAAAATTTTCTTCCCTTTCACCTTAAATGATCGATACGATTTTTTGGCAATAAAAGCAAAATATATTGAAAATTGAAAAAATTCACACGATGATAATTTCCTACTTGAAAAAAAAAAAACAAAAATTGACATTTTGTCCCGCTTGAGTTTCAAATTTGGGAAAATTTGGTGAAAAAAAAAACAAACAAAACATAACGAATCGAAATTAAAATTATACCGTTAATTCGAGAAGGCTGAAGGGCAACGAGAATGGCGAATTAGTATCGGACGTGTAGAGGACGGTGTCGTTTTCAGCTCCAAGTAATATCGCATCCTCGAAGAGTATTGCCAGTGGATAAATACGCAAATGAAATGGTAACATTATTCTCTTGCTCATAAAAGTATGAGCATTGTCCTGATGATTTCGTGGAAAAAGAGGGAGCCACACGCGCATTCCGTGAGCACCGCAAAATAACCAGAGAGCTTCGGTCAAATGTGGCTTATCTCGCCTCGATCTCCAGGGTACCCAAACATTTTCCACATACGAGGCGAGAACTGTCGGGGCACTGCAGGAGAAAAGCTGCAAAAAAAAAAACAAAGAAAAATTGAAATTTTAGTGAAAAAATAAATAAAATCATAATCGACGATTAATTCAACAATAATACGTACAACATCCGGATTATCGGTGCAATGTTCTCGTTGTACCATTAAAAGTCGACCGGAAACATTGAGAAGTAAACTCTCCGGATGTGGATGACTTCCGGCAGTCTCAGCTCTTATTGTCGTCAAAGTAGCACTGACGACACATGCAGGATGAACGCAAAGTCCGCTAATATCGACAGTCTGAGTTCTCGTTAATTCAATACTTCCCGAGCCCTCATCACCCTCGACCGTCATATCGTATATGCTGACTTGAGCATTTGCGCAAAATGTTAAAAGACGATCCTTAAGCGTATTCAAGAGGAGAACCTGCGATGGCATTCTCACACTTTTAACATAATTATTGTCGAGTCTCGTGTCACGTGGATAAATTCTTATCTCGTCCTTATCCTCAAGGAGTGAATAACTGCTGGCAATCATAAATCCACGATGCCATAACAAGCCACCGGTAACTATGAAATCACGTTCTTGTGTCTCGTTGCCAAAAAGTTTCCATTTTCTTGATGATAATGAATAATGAGCCAAACCCGTACGACCTGCTACGGCGATGCTAAGTCCTTCGTTATCTATTGCAGTATACTATATATGCGATTGAAAGAATTTTCCAAGTTCCATTTTCTTTTTTTTTTCTTTTTTTTTTCGTCTCTTTTTAATAAATTCCTTTTTTTTTTAATTTTTTTTCTTGTAAATTGAAAATACTTACTCGTATTGGCCAATTTGAACCGCTGTAGGCACTTGGAATTGGTACAACGAGCCATTGTTTACAGCCAGCGAGAGTCTGCGACAAATTGTCCGTTGGAATTTCATTGGTCAAATGAAATCCTGGCGAGTCAGCCGAGACACCTCCGCCAAGATTTAAATAAAGTCGATCTTCCCCTTGAAGATAGAGATGACCGTGATGACCCTGAAAAACATTAAAAAACGTATTGAAAATTGTTAAAGTTTGGGTGAAATCGTTAGTGCGACTACAGAGGGTTAAAAAAGCTCCAAGGACTCACCATGCAAGGATTAACTGTGAGAGGACTTTTGACAAAATCGAGCTGTATCAATGAGCGTTGACTGGTTAATCTCTCATTGCCATTTTCTTCCTCGGTTAATGAGGGTGGAGGCGATTCACGGAGCATCCAAAGTTGATAGCCTTCTGCTGACCATTCCTATAATTATAATTCTTTTTTTCTTCTTTCTTTGAACTTTTTTTTTTTCATCTAAAATGGCAATTTTTGTAAACAAAAAAAATTCTAGTCAAGTCTAGGAAGTCTTGTACGATTGAACGAACCATCATATGAATGTGCAGAGGATTATCCCTCGTAAGATCGACCCTTAACCCGTAATCCCACTTGAACGTGCACAAAAGCAAAGCGCCAAAAGTACTCCAAATTGCTAATCCACCGCTTTCCCATGCGAGAGCAATTGCGCAACTGTCTGGTGTCCATCTGAGACATCGTACACGGCCTGGTTTTCCCGGATAATCCTTCGATGACAAACTCAAACTGTGAGACACTTCCAATCCTCCGGTTGTCTCGTCCACGTAATAAACGACGCCCTCGGAGCTTTTCATTAAAAATTTCACATTTTCACGCACACAAAAATCTCATTCGATGTGAAACCCAAAAAAAAAAAAAATCATCAACTCACTTTTCCCTGCCGAATGCTATCAATCGATATTTATGATTCACCGCGGCGCAAGTTGCATCTTCCAAATCTTTCGCCCAGATTCCTTGAACTTGCTAAAAAAAAAATTTTTATAAACCCTCAAATTTTTACTCATTGATTTATTATTGAGATCAAAAAAATAAATAAATATATTTCAATTCTGATGATAAAATATTAGATCATTTTAAATTTCAATTACATTAGGATCAAATTTTAGAGACTGCGCCGTGAGAAATGCTGCTTTTCCGTTACTCAACACAACGGCAAATCCTCCAACCAATGGCGAATATTCAATGTCCGTTACATAAACATTATTCTCCGTTATTGGCACCGCTACCGTCGATATTTGCTGATCTACGCTAAATGGTATTCTTCGAAGATCCAACGAATAATCACGATTTGCCGTACCTTCCCACTTGTGACGGACTATGTGACTTGTTCTCGTTGCTACCATTAATTCATCGCGAATGCACACGAGAGAACTTATACCTCCGTCGATCCATGCCGTCATTGCCTGATGAATTTATTAATCTTATTAATATTCGTATTATTATTATTATTATTCTTTTTACTATTAATATTATTATTATTATTATCGATGTTTCTTCATAGAGACAAATCGTACATTTATTCTCTGGTGAAAATATTGATACTAACGGGATTTAGAACTAATGATGGAATGACTTCTTTGATGAATAACTCTGCGCTGTCTCGCCTTAGACTCGATACTGGTGAATCCTTGTGCTCGTAAAGACCCCGACCCTCTGCTCCGGTGTCTGAGAGCCGGTAAAACAGAAGATAGCTGTCCGCAGTCTGGATTTAAAATGAAAGAAAAATTTTAAGCGTTTTTTTAACGTTATGGAACATTTTTAACATTATATATATACATATAACGTTAAAAAAACGCTTAAATTTTTTTTAACCGTTATATATATATATATAATTGACACAGTGTTTAACGCATTGAATTGTTTGTTTCAATGATACGTTCGTGATAGGAACGTTTTTAAAATACATATAATTGTTACGAATAATTGAATGGAAAATTCTTTGACTTTTTCAGATTCTTGATACAAGATAAAAAGAGACATTTATGAAATTGAATAACATCACACGAAATTAGGATTATAATTTTTTTCATGAGAAAATAACACTAAATTTAATATAATTCTCTTAATAAAATTTAGCCCAACTCTTACAGTTTTAAATAAAAATACTATATAATAGAATATTTGCAAGTCATTTATGTTAGAAAGGAAAAAAAAGTTTCGCGAAGCAAATAAATATATATATTTGAAAAACTATAATAATTTTTATTGAAAGAATAAACATGAAACTTACAGCAACAACCAGCATGCTTGAATCCGGTCGCCATTGAACTAGAATATTTTCGCCGTGTTTTCTGAGCGAATCAGCACTTCGTCTTGTAAATACAATAGGAACGCAGGGCTGTAATGGAGAAAATATATTGGACGATTATAATTATGAGAAACCTTAGCAAAAGCAACGAAGACACGAAAAGATTAAGGTCGATCTTCGTTGGCACAATTTGCTCAATTTTTCATTAAATCCAATATTTATCGTAAATATAAAAGAATTCACCGATAAATTAAGAACAAAAAATCACGAGTTAACCATTTGGTCTACACCTGGGTCACCAGTGACCCGACGACACTGTGTATTTCACCGTCACGACAGAAAATGGTTTAGACCAGCGGGTTTAATAAAAAATGAAAAACAAAAGTTGTAGTTTTTTTTTTTACCTTACAATACCAAATCGCCAATGCATCGGGTGTTAAAATAGCAAATAGAATCTTGTCCCTGTTACATACAATTGCGCGAATAGCCTCGGGATCCGTGGGATTTAGTACCCGAGGCCAACCGATTGGGAAGAACATGATTTAAAAAGGAAAAAAAAAACAAAAATTATTATCTATCCTTATAGACCCGTCAATAACTCACACACGAGACACAACATAATTCTACGTGATACTTTGCAGTTTCATAATGAACGGATGGAATTTACAATGATAAACAGCGCCGAATAAACACATTAGACTACGTGGTAGAAAAAAAAAGGTTCTTTAAAGAATTTAAAGGGCTAACCCCAGACCGCGGTCCACGTCGGTCGAAGCAATGAAGATAAAAGTACATAGAAGCACATTGCATGCATCGTTTTTTGGAAGAAACAAGGTGGGGATAATTTGGCTAGTTACTACTCCGGCCGTAAGATGTCGCTAGCGTCAACTTACGGCTTTCACCTAGCGGATTTTGCCGGAAGCTCGCGAGGCGAATCTACTTTGTCACATGTCGAAGATTTATTTGAATTTGAAAAGAAAAAAAAAAAAAACGAAAGTTTAAATAATATTGTCAAAGTCTTATTTATTTAACATACGAATTTAAAAAAAATGTTAACAGCTACATTTCACTTGTTATTCAAATTAAATTGGGCAGAGAAATAATTCCTGGCTGGATGTAAGCGATCGTAGAATTGGAAACGTGAGCAAAAATTATTGGTGCTCCTCTTCCATCTTGTTGCAAACGATTTAGCTCAACGGGTTGCAAAAGGATATTGTCCTTTCGACTGAAATTCAAAGCAATAATTTATATTTCATTTTTGTTCAATGTAAAGTTTTTCGTTTGTTTTTTTAATACTTACTCCGTTATCACCAAATGGAACATTGGCAAGCCAGGATTAGTCTTTCTGTAATGTTGCGTACTCGAGTAAACATTGTAAGAAATTTTTAAATCACTTTTTTTTCTTCTCACTGTTCTGTCAGGAGCGGATTTGATGATTCTCAATTTATCATAAATTTCCCCGATATTTCGAGTATTTTTTGCATTGACCAACGGCTTAACGGTCTGATCAACGACTTGAATCTCGTCGTAATTTGAAAAATCGTCATCATCGATCGTTATAGTTTTTGCATCGCGCCATTTTTGTTTCAATTCCGGCCACGAAGAAACGCCCGGCAATTTTGAAAAAGATGCTTGATAAATTTCAATCCCTGATTCTTGAAAGTCCGAATTCGATGCTGAGTGTCGTTGAGGTCGTTGTTGGATTGTACCACGTGACCTTGGCGAGTAAGAACCTCGCCAGGATCTCTCGAAATATTTGTGGGGCCGATTGTAAAATTGTTGATTTGGATTAAACGCATTTTGATGAAAATTCGCCTGATGCGCATTTTGCATAAATACATTTCTCATGGCAAATCCCATTGCTGCTGCATTTCTAAATAAATTCATATGGTAAGATGACCAACGATTAATTACAGTTTGATGATGATAATTTTGCCAGGTTCCCGCGGCCATTGATATTTGTTGCATACAAATACCACCTGCCATGTTCATGAGCATCGAATTTCCACTAAAATGATTAACATTAGACACGTACGAGCCATTTGGATTTCGCAAAAAATTCCCCGAATAATTTTGCCTATTTTGATTTGGATATCTCGTATGCTGTTGATAAGGAACGATCGCATTTCTCTGACTCGATAAATCATTCTGAGTAATATTTCTGCTCGAGCCATTTCTCACAGTTTCCCAATTTTTTCTTTTCGGTTTATCGATCTCGTGCATTCGTCTCAATTTTCTACTGTCGTAACGATAAGTTGATTGTGGTCGAACGCCACGTGGTATGTATCTTTTCGATATATTTTCCGTTATGAAGGTTTGACTCGCTATATTTGGCAGACAATTCAACATTTCCATTCTCGACATTGGCCTCGGAATTTCCTCGATCTCGTCATCGGATAATTCAATTACCTGTAAAATCATGCCCTTCATTACGAATTACTCACCTGACAATGAGAAAGACAATAAATGAGAAAACATATTCAGCAATATAAAACTTTACGTCGTTTTATATATCAAAAATATATTTTTTTTCATATATTTGATATATTTTAGACCCGAATATATCTCAATATCCCTTACCTCGTGTTTCGACTTTTTATATACATTTTTTTTATATAAAACTTTACGTCCTTTTATATATCAAAAATATATTTTTTCATATATTTGATATATTTTAGACACGAATATATTACAATATCTCTTACCTCGTGTCTCGACCTTTTAACTTCCGGCATATCCATCGACGATTGTGCATGCTTCCATTTGTCGTGTGTTCGCTCGCCAGTTTCGTGCTTGGATTGAATCGTTGGAGTTTCCGTACTTGCCGAAATGAGCAATATTTTATCATTTCTCTTTGGCAAAAGTTTCACGTTTCTCTGTATTCTCGCACCCGGCCATTTTGAATATCCGTGCTCGGAAGACAAAAGGCCATCTTTGACTATTTTTATTGGTGATAAAATAGTTTGTTCGGATATTATTTCAACTTTTCCATTTTTTATTTTACGTTCCAGAGCTTTATCGTCGATCGAATTTTTTGCTTTTCTCGATTCTTCCAAATTATCATTTGCACTGTCAGTTTCAACATTTTCATTTATAGTTACAACGATATTCTCCATTATTTCTTTCACATCGTTATCAATTTCTCGATTTTTTTGGCATCCCGAATAGTGCAGAGATTCAACATTTTTTCCAGCCATCCAAAGACCATTTTCAGGATTTACTATAACTTTTTTTCGCTGTATCGGCTCATCGGTGCCTGGAGATCTTTCCAATTGAGATTTATCATAATAAAAACGCTGCAGACGATAACCCAATCTCGTTAACTGACTGTATACTCTGTATTCGTTCAAAGTGCAATCTGAGCCTTCTGATTCTATAAGAATTTCATAAGCTTGTTGAATTGACAATGGAATTCCTTCCCAAATCAATTCCAAGCTTTCCTGCAAACATTTAAAAATTACTTTGGCTTCATCTTTCATCTTGAGATCAGTTTCAACGTCAAAGTTACGAATAAAAATTTCCCATTCAATTTAGAAACAATTTTGAGATGAAAAAAAATCTTACAGTCTCCAAAAGTATCAAAGCCTCTTCGGCGATTAGATACAAATTGCTATTTATTTCGTGGCCAAAGTTGGTCCATTCAGCGCCTGTTTTTTTCGTCACCCTGGCTCTTTTTTGCTCCGGCAACCATTCTGCACTGGCTAACTGAGACGAACGCTCAACTCTTTCAATTCCAAGGAGAAATTCTCGGCTGTTCAGGCCTTTCTCAATTTGTTTGCTTTGCAGCCAAGATCCATCGGGTTCAAATTGCTTGTTAGATCCGATTTTTGGTAACGCACGGGATGATTCCTCCCACTCATTCCATGCTTTGAAACGTATTCCCTTATTTCTCAAAAGCTCCTTGGCACTGAAACCAAAATAAAGGAAATAATAATGAGATATATACAAACTTGGTCAATTTTTCAACCTAATCTTTCCCAATTTGTTCCATTATTGTTTTCCATGAATCCATGAATAAAATTTTTCATCAATCATTTGGTTTTTTTTTTTAAATGAAGAATTTTCAGTTAAAAAAAAACAAGACAAAAGCAGGTGCAAAAAAAAAAGTTGGCAATTGTTAAAGGCAGAATATCACCAAAAAAAGTCCTTTTTTTTTTTTTACTAATCTTGTGTTTTCGGCTAATTTTGAAAAAGTACTTTTTGTTAAACATGAAAAAAAAAATCCATTATGGTAAAGGGTATTGGCTCAATCTGCCAGGCATGTTATGACAAATTGAAATAATAAAGTAATAAAAAAATATTTTTTGAATAATACAAAATTGGATTCTTTCAAAAAATTCGTCCACTCTGTATCGTGGACTAAAATATTTGTTTCTTGACACAGAATTTTTATAAATTGTGTTGCAATAAAAAATTGGGCCTTTTTTATTATAATGATATAAAAAAAAAAAAAAGTATCAAATCGGGGCAAATATTTACCGAGTTTGGCTAGAATAACTTAGATATATATATTGTGCATAATTTATGATGATTTATATTTGCATTAAAACGTATAAAAACTTGTTAAAACTTATAAAATTACCTCAAGTGTTTTCCACGTACTGGGGTTGTTTCATCGGACATGGCACCTTCAATTGCTAATTAAACATCGATGCAAAAACTAATTATGACCAAAATAAGTAAAGTTCTCGTTAAAAAGAATGAGAATATATCGTCCTGACGATGCAGAGAGGTTAGCGAAGAGAATCGCTTCGTTTCAAGCTAAAAAGGGACAATTTATAGAGTTGCGATATTACGATATTTTAATAGAGGCACAGGGATTTTTTTCAGTGCAAATAACAAATAATAATTATAACGTTTAGGCGGATCAAAGTAATCGCGTTCGCCTGTCAACTATTACCGATCGCTATATACACAGCTATAGTGAAAAAAATTGGCAGCCGGTGACATGTGACTAGCCCAAAGTACACGTCGTATATTGTTCCTCTTACGAATTACGATACAAGATTAAAGAAATGGAGTGAAAGACAATTGAGAAAATTTGAGAATAATTATTGCACCAAAAGTATTCGAAGATAACCATCCGAGCTAGCTCATAATGTCATTATGCGTTCTCGTGACAAACTGAATCGTCAATAAAACTGTCAAGGAATTGCAGCGCTTGTGTCGTTTTTGCGGTAACCGCGGTAACCAAGAGCATAAGTCAGTTACTATCAACGAAGACTCACTCTTCGTTGGTATATATTTCGAATAATTTAAATCCAGCTCCATTCTTTTACCAGCATTTCAAACTTGGCTCGATAAAACAGAACGCTGTTATTATCACCGTGGCAGATCTCGTAATACGCAGTCCAATGTGACGAGCTCTCTTGAGTATTTTCTCTTCATTGCAGTTACTTCTACAGTTTACATCATGTAGTTTGATACATATATTTATATGTTGCATGTATATACGGTTTGATACGATTTTAAGTGGGATTAATAGAATCCATGTGCTTGACAGATTTATCTGTGAATAACGCTCGTTTTTTCTCCCTTTTTTCTGTAATTTCACCACAAAGTATAAATAATAAGTTTTACGCTAAGAATTAGATTAACCAAAATAGAATACTGATAAATGAAATAATAAACGTAGAGCTAATCGCTATTCCGAGGTTATGGATAACTTTGTAAAGATTGAAAAGATAGGTGAAGGGACGTACGGTGTTGTTTACAAAGCAATGGATAAGGCTACCGGAAAAATGGTTGCGTTGAAAAAAATTCGTCTCGAAACGTAAGTTTATTTAGCTTCATTTTAATAATTCTCAATAGGTATAATTTTTTTTTTTTAAATATTTCTTGCGATTGTGCTTATCGTGCTATGTCATTTTCACCAGCTTAATTTACATTTTAATATTCATATCGCGAAAACTAAATCGAAACAAAATCATAACAATTGCCGGCTCTCTCGTAAATAAGATTCCTTCGGATTTATGTGCATCACTAACTGACCTTCGTTAATCCACACGCGCACTGGGGTCAGCTGAATCTGCGGGTGCCACGTTAATTTCAATACACTCGTAGCACCACATCATTCAGCTTGTCCCATTGTGAAAAATCCTCGCCTCGTTTTGCTTAATTTTTATAATTTACTAATGCGATTCCACAGATACGAATATATCGTATATAAGGGTGAAAATTGGTACTTTTCTCTGTGACAGAGAGTTGGACAATGTTTATTTGAATGATTATTCGACAAAGTCTTGATTTAGTGAAACATCTCGATGTTTCAAATGTTATTTAAATTTCATTCGTGTTAATTAGGCATTATTTTTTTACCATTTATTGATTCATTATGTGAAATCGTTCAATCATAAAATAAACATTTTCACTATTCGAATAATTTACAATGCTGCTATGAAATAAATAAATAAAACATTGAAACCGAGAATTTTTTGATAAAATTATTAAAGTTGTTGGATATAGAAGCGAATTGATATAGAAAACGTATTTTATTAAGTGATTCAACCCTAACCAAAAACATACATAAAGTTAACGATTTACATAATCCTTAATGCTCATTTTGGAACGAGAAAACCTGAAGAAATTAATTTATCATCATCACAACATTCCATGAAAAGGAAAATGTTGCTGCTAACCTCGCTTTAAATGTTTCGATTCAGTAACGGATTTCTCGATGCAATAGAGGCGATTTCGTAAAACATGAAAATGGCGGCGTAAGACGTGAAGCGCGCACGGAATTATGGGACCCTCTGCATGTTCCGACCGCCATTGCTTCCTATACTAGCACTTCTCATGGTAGATCCGTTTTTCAACATGAGTTTTTTCGTCTATTTGTTTCCCATAATTCACCATCAGGCGGCGCCACTGGATATAATTTTTACGCCAAAGAAAATATTACGCTAAATCAAATATTTGCTGTATTAATTTAATTAATGAAAAAGAAATTACAAACTGCTCAGCCATTAAAGTTATCAGGTTGAGACATATTTATTATTTGTCCACAACCGCCTGTGGTTGTAATCAAGAGGAAGTACTTGGATGAAAAAGTCCATTCAGCTTTTCTTTTTACAAAATAAAACAAAAATGTGCAAAACCTACCACGTTCCTGGCGAAAATAAGAATATGTCTTTCAGAGCTTTGACAAGCATTTGTAAATGATGCAAAAATCGAAAATGAACCTCAGAGGATCGTCATCCTATCTTCTAATATATTAACATCGATTTGAATCAGGGAGAGCGAGGGTGTCCCTTCGACTGCAATACGAGAGATATCATTGTTGAAGGAGTTAACACATCCAAACATTGTTCATCTATTTGACATCGTGCATGGCAACGAACATCTTTATCTCGTCTTTGAATACTTAGAGCAGGATCTCAAAAAATTATTAGATTCTGTGAAAAGTAGCATCGTCGATGAGATCGCCTGGAGTAACTTAGTCAAGGTAGCGAATAGTTTGAATTGAGGAGACGTTAAAGTCAGTCAAGAATTAAAAATAAAAAAATGTTTATTCTCATTTCAGAGTTATCTTTATCAGCTGCTCAAAGCAATATCGTACTGTCATGTTCACCTGATACTGCACAGAGATCTAAAGCCACAAAATCTTCTCATCGATGGTCAAGGACATATAAAATTGGCCGATTTTGGATTGGCAAGAACTTTTGGTGTTCCGGTGAGAACTTACACGCATGAAGTCGTGACACTCTGGTACAGGGCACCGGAAATTCTATTAGGAACGAAATTGTATTCAGCTGCTGTCGATGTTTGGAGTCTCGGATGCATTTTCGTCGAAATGGTAAGAAATATCATAATTTTCTCTCGATCGAATAATCCTTCTAAAATATTGATTAATTTTTGGATTAATTATTCAGGCAACGAGACGAGCGATGTTTCCTGGTGACTCGGAAATCGATCAACTATTCAGAATATTTCGTACGCTCGGCACACCAGACGAAACAATATGGCCGGGTGTTTCGCAGCTTCCTGATTACAAATCAATGTTTCCACGTTGGGAAGCTCGCGATTTGGACGAAGTTGTTCCAACGACACTTGGCGAGAATGCCAGAGATTTGCTTCTGGTATGAATTTTTTTGAATTATTTTAAAAAAATTATCCCCAAGGAAAATAAATATATGATAAAATTATATTTTCAAATATATAACGTTTTGTCGCTAAATATATACCAAATATATTTTTTTTTTTGGCACATCAATTCAAAATATATAATTTTACGTTCTTTTTTATATTTTATACAATTTTCATATATATTTCGCATTAAAAAAAATTTCCATTGGGGTCAATTTCTCAAATTTAGCATATTTGATTATTTTTACAGAAAAAAAAACAATAAAATTATCTTTTTCATAGGAACTTCTGACTTACGATCCAAGCGAGAGAATAACAGCGAGAAAAGCACTGAGTCATCCATATTTCAACGATGTGAAAATCGTTCCACCGCCAATGCCAAAGAAAGACTGAACTAATCTCCGAAAATATCATAACGAATGTAAACTATTTTTTCAAACTCTCAAGAAATACTATTTTCATACACTTTTTTTCCTCATTGTTACATACGAAAAAAAAAGCAAAAAAAAAAAACAAAAGATCAAAGATTTCATTAAATGTTTATGTCACTTTACAAATATACTTTTGAATGAATTTATCTCGTAAATTTACATGTAACGTAAAATTTTCAAACAATCATTTTTTAAATCTTATTAGCAGGTAAGTAAAATTATACGCGTACGACAATTTTGACAAATTCAATGTGTTTGATAATACTCACAAGCTTAAAAATCTACTTAATGCATGTTTGCCATTAATTTCCTCGACGTGTCCATCTTCTTTGCTCGCGGAAGACGGTTGTCCGGAAGTTGTATGTTTTTTTTAATTTTTTTTTTTTTTTAATTTCCCAAGCTCGAGAAGATCCAGAGACTTGAGTTATCAAGTCAAAGCTACTCGAGTTCGCCATTGAGCGAGAGGAAAACCGTGCAGGATTATATAATCGTAAAATTAGAAAAAAAAGAAATAAATTAAAATAAATATTTTTGTCTCGGTGAATTTCCTCACTGGGCCGATTCAATTCGACTGGAAAGTGTCGAAGTTTCCATGAGTTTCGGCAATTTGATTTTTGAGCCTTCCTTGGCCAATTTCTGATTCGAATTTTCGAGTAACGGGCTCGAGGTCAATTTTGGCAAATGAAGGCCCTTCGGTGATGATTTTCTCGAGCTATTGGGTGATTTTTCAACAGTTCTTATATCGAGGCTGCTTGGTGGTCTCGATGAGCCTGGTGACCTTGATGGAGTTTTTGGACGTCTTGGAGTTCCTTGAAGCTCCGAAATTGGACTTTTTCTTGCCGATGATGGCGTCGAGCTGCGACCGCCGTTTGTCGATTTTTCCATTTCTTCGGAAATCGTGACTTTCTTCATTGTCGGTGATTCCGGCGATTTAGCCTGTAAACTCGTTCTGAGAGCTCTGGGGGTCACAGGCGACATGGCCGAGTTGGTTCTGCTTCGCGTTGGGGTCGAAGGAGGAGGATTGGGTTCCGGAGGATTTGACTTCATCTCGATGAAACTCGGACGTTCTGCGACGCTCGGAGATTTTATCTAGGAAGACGATTATCAGGTAAATTTTTTTTTGGTAAAAAAATATGAAAAAATAAAATAAAATAAAATAAAATAAAATAAAATAAAATAAAATAAAATAAAATAAAATAAAATATACGATTTTTTTTTTTTTTTTTAAATTATTAAAGCCAATTTTGTTACAACGTGAAAACGACACTGCTATTTTTCCACTGGAACATCCATTTGCGAATTATGGATCGTGATCCATTTTGCAATTTTTGTGCAAACTCCATCGTATATGTAAAAACAAAAAAAAAACAGTCCGTGAGTGAGACGGTGCGACGATGACTTATAAATTAGTTAAATGGCTGCTTTGAAGGCTTTTTTTTTACGGTGTGTGTTTTTTTTTTTTTTTTTTAATCAACGTGAATGTGAATTAGAACGCAGTGCATATAATTATCCTCTTGCTATTCGCCAACTCGATGCCAACTCTCGGCCATTTCGATCATCAAATTCACTACGAGCGTTTGGGAAAAGGAAAAATACATTTTGGACAGGATGTGGTCGTGACGAGGGTGCAAAATGACAAAGTGCTTTTTAAATTTAAAAACAAAAATATTATTGTAATGACTTTTTTTTTTTGTTTTTTTTTTTCTTTCTAGTAAATCGTAAGAGAGATAATACATTTTAGATTATGAGAGAGTTACACTAATTTTTTTTTCATAAAACATTTCGCAACTCGTCGATGAGAAAAAAAAAAAATCGTGGAATACGCAATTAGTTTTTTTAAATTATCTTAGTGTTAAAAACCAGTCGAAATTACAATAATAATAATAATAATAATAACAAACTTATAAGCGCTACAATGTTTAGTGTATGTATGTTTTTTTTTTTTTCGTGTGTTATACATCACTATCAGTGAATTGTGGATGCATGTGAAGTTTTTCTAAGTGATTCAATTATGTGAATACTTTTTACGTTCTCATTATTTCTCCCTCTTTCTTTTTTTATTTTTTTGCATTTTTAAATCGTCCCTTTCTCGCTTTAAATATCATGCTCTCGAGAATTATGAAAAAAACTGCTATGTATTTTTTATTTCCGGTGATGACAAATCTCCATATTGTCAGCGAGCTAATAAAAATTACGTGAATATTTTTTTCGTTCTTTCTCCCTCTTTCTTTTTTTATTTTTTTGCATTTTTAAATCATCCCTTGCTCGCTTTAAATATCATGCTCTCGAGAATTATGATAAAAACTGCCATGTATTTTTTATTTCCGGTGATGACAAATCTCGATATTGTCAGCGAGCTAATAAAAATTACGTGAATATTTTTTACGTTCTTTCTCCCTCTTTCTTTTTTTATTTTTTTGCATTTTTAAATCGTCCCTTTCTCGCTTTAAATATCATGTTCTCGAGAATTATGAAAAAAACTGCCATGTATTTTTTATTTCCGGTGATGACAAATCTCGATATTGTCAGCGAGCTAATAAAAATTACGTGAATATTTTTTTCGTTCTTTCTCCCTCTTTCTTTTTTTATTTTTTTGCATTTTTAAATCATCCCTTGCTCGCTTTAAATATCATGCTCTCGAGAATTATGAAAAAAACTGCCATGTATTTTTTATTTCCGGTGATGACAAATCTCGATATTGTCAGCGAGCTAATAAAAATTACGTGAATATTTTTTTCGTTCTTTCTCCCTCTTTCTTTTTTTATTTTTTTGCATTTTTAAATCGTCCCTTGCTCGCTTTAAATATCATGCTCTCGAGTATTATGAAAAAAACTGTTATGTATTTTTTATTTCCGGTGTTCGATCGAAAATGTTCGATGAACAATCACACGATTAAGGTTTTTGTATTTCATTCAAATCGACATTATCTACATAAAACCTAATAAATATGCGAGAATACTTGCTCGAGGGATATTTTTCGAGGGTCCATAATTTATTTATTTATTTTATTTTATTATTATTATTTTTTTTAATAGCAATCGCAATTTTCTACGCGTTACACACAAATATTTCATTTAGGTAGCAACGAGATGATCATCGCTTTTAATGCGCTCATTCCTCAGACTCTTTCTGTCCCTCTCTCTCTCTCTCTCTTTCTCTCTCGTACTTTTATTTATTTACATCGAAGATTTATTTGTTGTTGCTTCGTGTCGCTTCAAGAAGAATCGTCTGTACTCTCCGCGATGTCAAGTTTACCAAAATTCACCAACTGATTTTATTTTGGCCAATTAATGACAATAATAAATTCAGTTCGTAAATTTCGCTGGACGTGGCAGCGGATTATTTATAATTGCCTGTACGATCTTTCACCGGGCGTGGGGGGAAATTTGGTGGGAATTTTTAATGCGTATCGAAAAAACGTTATTCGTTTACTTGGGTAATAGAATTATCGGCTCAAATGTCTTCCATTTATGCAATTTTTATTTCTCACTCTTCGGCTCGTTGAACATCGCATTGTGCTGGTACAGCACAAACTCCGTTAGTGCTCGCTCGTTTATTGGGGGTTTCCCCCACTTCAACTCCGTTGGTGCTGCGCGCGCCGTCATGCCCCGCCCATGACGCTACGCGGTTGGTCGCGCGAGTGAATCGTGGAGGGGAGCCATCGATTATTGCCTCTTTTGATTGGTGCAGGCACAAAATACGAGCACTGACAGAGTTTAAACTGCTTCTAAAACTTTGCTGCTTGGATTATTTATCGCTGTCGATTCTATATATAATAATTCGCGTAATACATATATGTATATATATAGATATATATATAGATATACGAAATCGCGAATGGTGCGGCGTCTTTAACAAGCGGTTAATCGGCGTGCAATTATTTCGCTACGAATTGGACATCCTCGCACGTTTATATACGATGATGACAATTATGAATTGTGATGATTAGTCACCGGTGTTACATATATATATATATATATTTTTTTTTTTCTGGACATTTTTGAATCCGCATTATACGTTTTCTTTTTTTTTTTTATACGCATTAGAATTAATTTCATGATTCAATCACAACGGACGAAAAATCTCGCTTTTTCAGGATCATCATTATTTTATTTTTCGAAGCAATCCTGACGTTTATTCTCATTCAATGTCGACTTTCGTCTTTGGGGCGAGCTGTGACAGCCCAAAAAAATGACTGGAAATTTTTCTTTATCTCTCCCCCTCCCCCTACATCTCTTTATATACCTCAGGATAATCGCGAGAAGGTTTTTTTTTTTTTAGATGCGTAAAAATGTCTAAATTTGCGTTAGTCGAGTTGCGATGATATGAGAAAAAATGCTGCTGGTAGGGAAAAATTCCACGTATAATTCTGACCGAGGAAAGACTAGCAGTGAGTTTTTTTTCAACATCTTCAAATCTTTTCTTGAATAATTTTTGGTTTTTTTTTCAATTTCTCTCGTTATATCGTTTTCGTGATAGGCTTGTATTTTTTTATCTTTAATTTTTTCTTTTCTTCACAGCATTCACGAATCTTTGGGGAAATTTGACGTGGTGTGAAAAACGATCGGATGATACATTAAAAGAAATGCGACAAAAGGCAAGCGACGGAGATTCTTATTAAGCGCGCAAAACACTCTTTAGCATTCCTCGTTGAGATTCTCGTCCGAGGTTGGCAGGAGGCCGTTCTTGCCATCGCTGATTGGGTTGGACGGTACGGGGCTCTGCGACACACAATATCACACATGCAATTTTTTTTTTCTCGTTTTTATCCCTCTCGGTCTTTTGCTTTTCCTCCCTCGAGGCCAGATTTAATTTTGGCTTCGAGGTAATCCCTTAAGACGATGTGAAACGATCATAAACTCTCCCCCCAATTTTAATTTCTCAAACAATTTTTTTTTCTTCTTAATGGCGTCTTAAAATTATATTGTGAAAGATTAAAATCCTTAAAAATCCAATATTTATTTTATAAGATCGTGAGCAATTTGAATTTGAAGGCAATTT
Organism: Dyspetes luteomarginatus; assembly: GCA_963669185.1. Taxonomy (NCBI): domain Eukaryota; kingdom Metazoa; phylum Arthropoda; class Insecta; order Hymenoptera; family Ichneumonidae; genus Dyspetes; species Dyspetes luteomarginatus. Next base: position 1,419,254 of record OY769906.1, read on the forward strand.
CAAAGTATCGTTTAAAAAAAAAACAATGGATTTGAGTCCATTTTATCAATTGAGTCAGTTTCACATCGTCCAAAATTGATCGAGATATTACATGATGTTAGATCGAGTGTAACAACGAAAAGTCCCAAATTTTTTTTTTTTTTAATTACACCTCAAGTTTAATCTCAAGATTTAACTTAAATCATAATTGAGGGTTGGGGAGGGGCATTTAAAAAAATGTTCGGTAGGGGTGAAGACGAAGTGGGATTGAAAAAAATCGTTATTTATGATTAGTCAATGGATATAATACTTATAAATAGAGTATCGATAAGCAATTCAATTTTTCCTGATAAGAGTTGCAAGAAGCCTCGAGAGTTTTCATGCAATTTTTTTTTTTTTTATACAATCATTTTTCCCCGTATTTATTTTTAACATTTTTTTTTCCCTTAACCCTTTCGCTGTGTGCTCAAAAATTAGCCACAGTCTGGTGGCACTGGTGGTATTTTTTCCGCGCAATATGCGTCATACACAGCGAAGGGGTTAATCCATTTGTCTTTATCTACTGTGTATTAATTGCAGTGCTAAAAGTGCATATTGCAAAAAATTGCGTCAAAATGAGACATAGCGTTATTTTAATGAAAAATTGTCGCAATATATACAAGTGAGAGATAAAAAATTAAGCACGGCCAGCGTGATACGAAAAAAAGTGTGACAAAAATTAGAAGAAATGTGACATTTTTTTTTTTTCTATTTTTTTTTTGTACAAGATAGAAAGAGGGTTTGGATGAAAATAATCGAGAGTGGGGAATCTTCGCGAAGATATTTTTCTGAATTTTCTCACGATGAATGGATCAGTTTTTTTTTTTCTTTTTTTTTTTTTTTTTTCACCACCAATATAAGTTTGGTAGATTTTTTGTCGTGAAAAAAAAAAATGGCGAACGATGAAGAGATTTTTCTACAAGCGGAAATCAGGTTCGTACCTGAGTTCCACTTCCGTTGAGACTCTCGACGTTCGAGCCAGTTTGTCGTAAATAATCTCTGTCGTTGAATATCTTCTTATCACCACCTCCAGGCTTATGCTTAACGTTGTCCAAAGAGCCAATTTTACTCTCCGCCTTGATGTCGATTTTCTGGGTCTCGATCTAACGAGGATACGAGCACATTCGTGTGAAATCTTCCAAAATTGATTTTTCAAAAAAATAATAATAATAATTTCTCTCGTAATTCCTTGACGAGATAATTTTTTATTTTTTTTTCACTTCTCGCTGCGAAGATGGAGATTGAGGATTTTTTTTTTCAGGGTTCTCGATCAAGGATTTTTAGAAAATAGAAAAAAAAGAGGGCCGAAGAAAAATTTGATCGAGGCGTGAAAAGCTGTGAAAGGTCTGAAAAAGTCGCTTCAAGCTGTCCCACAAAAAATCCTCCACGAATTAGCATTTTTGGAAAAAGAATTAAAATATTTTTTGTACAAGAGAATTTTTTTTTTATCAAACGAGCATTTTTTTTTAGGAAAATTAAAATAATAATAATAATAATACATGCAGGCATGCATTTTGACTCGTAAAACGAGCTCGTACTTACTCAAAAGTGTGTGTGGGATATTTGAAACACGTCCAGTGAGGAAAAGCATGTGCTCGATAAATATCCGATAAGCCAAGATCGATCGATCGATGCAATTTTATTTTTATCGATTGGATCGAGAAAAATTGCATCGTCATACTTTAATGCATCAAAAGCCCTTGCTCGATTTCACGATAAATCTTCTTGCAATAAAAGTGGATACACTTTTATCGCAGAAAATAGCAAATAGATAGCTCGGAAGCTTTCTATATACGTTAATTTTCTGTTAATAAAAACGACGTGAGGCATTCATTTTTTTATTTTATTTTATTTTTTTTTAAATAAAAAACAATAAGATTTTTTTTTTTTAATGCTGGCAACTAATTCATGTACTCACGTAATTTAGTGCATACACTTTTATCGCTGGAAATAGCAAAGATATAGCTCGGAAGCTTTCTATATTCGTTAATTCTCTGTTAACAAAAGCGACGTGAGGCATTCATTTTTTTTTTCATTTATTATTTGTTTTTTTTTTTAACAAAAAACGATACGACTTTTTTTTTTTATGCTGGCGGCTAATTCATGTACTCACGTCATTTGGCGGGTCCTGAGGAGTTTTTGGTGGTGTCGACGAGGACTGATAAGACCGAGAACGAACAACAATTAGGACAATTGTTAATAACAAATAAAACGTACATTTAAACATGCGGGAGTCGAAATTTTGATGAAAAAGATTTTCATTCGTTGTTGTTGTTGTTTTTTTTTTTCGACACTAATTAGAAATTACAAATTGTTTTTATTTTTTTTACTTTCAATCTCGAGATTTGTTTCTGTCTCAAGTTCGATGATGGCTCGTTCGACGATTCCTTACTGGCTTTGAGATTATTCTTCGACTTAATAAAAAAAATATATAAAAAAATCTATTCCACATGCAAACTTTGAACTCTCACTTTGCCTCTAAGCACGCTATTCGTCTGTCCAATTAGGAGGGAAAAAAAAAAAATACAGTATGAAGCAAACACGCGCGAGTGAGAAAACAGTCACATATTACATATATATAGATATATTTGTTGCAACAAGTTCACTGGAGCAATTTGTGTCACGAACCGGAAAACGTTAAGTAAATGAAGAATAATTGGGCGTCCGAGGATGCATTTTTCGTCAATCGGTCATTTTTAACCTCTGGCGTTTGAGTGAACAGTCACGAACTTCCCTCGTCTATTTTCACAAGTTGTCATGACAGTTTTAGGTCCCAAATTTTTTTAATCGTAAATTTGAATTTTTAATTTGATCCTGAGTTCAATTTTAGGTTTTAATACAGGCTGGCTCAAAGCACAAAATTAGGTTCGTAATCAATATTGAACTCGAGGTCAAATTTTCAACGAAAAAATTGGGCCTTATTCGCTAATTTTTATAAACTCGTACGTGCAACAATTTTAAAAATGATGGGGGAATTAATTTCATGGGAAATGATTTAAAATTAAAAAAAAAAAAACAAAGCGAGCAGAGATCGAACATGCGGACAAACCACGAAAATTAATATTTTCCTCCACAATTTAGTTAGATGCAATTGTTAAGATTAGTTAAAATTTTGCAGATTGGAAAAAAAATGTAAATGTTACTCGAATCTTCGAGTGTGATTGTTAAATAATTCTTACCTTGACGGTGCCGCCACCTGGAACGTGTTTAGCATTATCTTTCGAACCAACTTTTGGCTTTGCTTTGTCCTTAAAATCGAGCTTAACGGTCTCAATTTTTTTATCACCACCGCCTGGTTTGTACGTCGCGTTATCGAGTGAGCCAACTTTGGGTTTTGCATTCCATTGAAGTTTTACCTGAGTGATCTACAAAAATTTAACAAAATTATCAATTGGATTTCAATTGTATTAAAAAAAAAAAATTAAAATGTCAATTTATCATGTTAAAATGGCACTAAAAAAATTTTATACATGAAGAAATGAAATTTTATGTAATAGAAAAAATTAAATTTTACTGGTAAAATGTGCGAACCTTTTTATCCCCACCACTTGGCGTATATTTGTCATTTTTTGCCGCGATTTTTGGCTGAGCTTTGCTAAAATCGAGCTTTCGATTTTCAATTTTTACTTTTCCACCGCCAGGCTTGTAGCTCGCGTTGTCGAGTGAGCCAATTTTTGATCTTACTGTCTTGAGATTTGGCGATGGAGCTGCGCCAACTTGAACTTTGTTCATTGGAACTTTTGACAAAAAGACTCGTTAACAAATTGTCCAAGTTATTAATTAATATAATTAAGGGGGTTGAAAAATTGTGATAATTTTTATAAGGGATGAAAAAAAATTTACTGACCCTTTTTGTCAGCTGTAGATGGTGGGCCAGCGTCCGGTGTTCTCGGCAAAGATTTTACCGATTTGCTCGGAGATTTAACTGGTGAACCGGCTGTCGTTCTTTTTTCACCTTCCCTTGATTTTGAGGGTAATTTTTTTGTTGGTGAAACCGCCACGCCGTTCGTCGTCTGAAAAATCATCCAGTGCAATTATGGAGCGATTATAGAATTAAAAAAAAAATAAAAAAAAATAAAAGAGCAAAAAGATATGGAAAACTTTTCAAAATTTGAGCTTTTCCACAATTTTAAAGTCAATTTAAAAAATTAATTTACTGTCATGGCGTCACTCACCGGGGTAGTCTGATTCGTTTGATTAGCTCCGCTGTCACTTCCAGCGTCTGTAAAATGAAACATTTTATTTTCAATCTCATTCATGTTGCATTACGCGATTATATTTGGAAAAACGGAAAAACTCGTTTTTGGTAAAATTTGTGATCATTTTCGTGAGAATGGCTTGCGGAATTTGTAATCAGTGGGAAAAATACATAAAAAGTAGGAGGCTCGATGAATTTTTTTTTTTTGTTTTTTTTCAAAAATAAGTTGGGTTACTAAAATAGGGGTAACTTTGCTTTTTGATGGATTTGTGAGTTCAATTTATGCTTATATTTTTTGCAAGTACTCAAGCTTCAAAATGCCACTCGATTCATTGAGCAATGATTTTTTTTCAAATTTTTACAGAATTTTTAAACTGGACGATGGATTTTGGTAATTTTTTCCTCACCATCCCCTTTGGCTTCGATTTTTGCATTTTTCAAAGTGCTCTTACGGCCATAATAATTAACATATCGATATGATCCAAGTGGCATTCTCTAAGTCTACTCTCGTCCTTTCTAAAACCCTCCAAATAAAGTTTATTCGGTCAATGCGGAGTAGAGTTATAGCTATTTGAAATATCGATTTTTTCATGTTTTTAAGAAATGGGCGAACAAATACGAAATTTTCATTTTCGTCTACTGCCATGTTTAAAGAATCTAATTGATCGTAAATTTCCCTCTGATTACAAATCACAAGGAATTTTTATTCGGAGTTGAAAAATTCTTCATGAAAAAGGACAAAAAACCATAAATCCCCAGCATTTCTCCGTTGCAAAAAAATATTTGAATAACTTTTCAGTATTCGAATAAAATAAAATAAAATTTTCGAGGCATTTCCACTGATGAATAATGGTCTAAAAATATAAAAATATATTAACAAGTGCATAAAATAATTATTATCGATCGGTGTTTTGACAATTGAAGGAAACCTGATTTTATCGAACGTCCGGAAGTGGAACGTTTCATAGACGACGATTTCCGTCCGTCAGGAGTTCCAGGTGTCTGTGGACGTTCCGAAACCTTTGTAGGAGTCGGTGGTTTTCCTTTGACTTCACCACCTGGCGTTGCTGGTCTCGTTTTTCCACTGTACGATTCTTCCTTCTTTCTTGTCTCCATTCCCTCCACCATTTCCGTAGTATCAGCAAAAGTAGCTTTTTTCCTGTCTCCCTCGGTACTTTTGACGATTGCTGGTGAATTCGGTGAATTTGGTGATGCAGGACTGATCGATGGAGTCGGTGACTTTGGAGATAAAGATCTGAGCTGTCCATTGTCAAATCCTTTGACACTTTCCAGCGATGATTTTGGTGATTTCGGTGACTTTGGTGACTTTGGCGAGGCTGGTGAAGCTGATGGTGAATGTGGGGAGGCTGAACCAGGCACCGATAATGTTGCCAGATTGTCCGGTGTGCGAGGTGGTATCGGTGACCTTGATGATTGTACACTGCTCGCTCGTGAATCGTTTCTTTTGACCTCGGCCATTTCGTAATCTTCATTGTCAGCGTGTACCTTTCTCTCAGTCTCTTCAAAATCTTTGGTATCCTCGTTGAATGAATGATCAGCACTCTTGGCCTCTCCCAAACGCGACTCGGATCGGCTGACCTCGCCAGATTTTTCTGAAGGGGGAACAGGCGAGGGTGAGGCAGATAACTTTGACCCTGGAGGTTCTTCGTTGGATTCGACCTTTGCACCAGTAACTGGACGATTCTGGGCCTCTTTTTCTGATTCTACTTTTTCTGGAATGGAAGCTGGAGAATCCTGAACTTTTTCTGGGGTTCCCGTCATCATACCGGAAGCTGGACGATCCTGTAATTTTTCTGGGGTTCCCATCATCATACCGGAAGCTGGACGATCCTGTAATTTTTCTGGGGTTCCCATAATCGCACCGGAAGTTGGCCGATCTTGTACTTTTTCTGGGGTTCCCATAACCGCACCGGAAGTTGGCCGACCTTGTACTTTTTCTGGGGTTCCCATAATCGCACCGGAAGTTGGCCGATCTTGTACTTTTTCTGGGGTTCCCATAACCGCACCGGAAGTTGGCCGATCTTGTACTTTTTCTGGGGTTCCCATAACCGCACCGGAAGTTGGACGATCTTGGATTTTCTCGGGGCTTCCCATGACCATACTGGAAGCTGAACGATCTTGTATTTTTTCTGGGGTTCCCATCATCATACCGGAGGCTGGACGATCCTCTGCCGGTGGAATTGGACTAGGGGTAGCTGATTTTTTGTACGAATTCGTCGAAGTTTGGGAGGCCGGAGAATCTGATCGTAAGGATTCAGCTTGAAGTTCGTTCGATCTTGCGTTTGTTTCTGGTGATTTGGGGTAGGTAATGTCCTTGTCATTGTCCATGACGACGTCATCGTCATCGTCCTCATTTTCTCTAGGGGAGGGTCTGCGTTTAATGGGACTGTTGTAATTTTCAACGAGGCCATGTCCACCATTGGTTTCGGACAATTGACCTCCAGGGGTCGGTGAACGACTGCTGTCTATGATTTCCATTTTGGGACGCGTTTGACGAATGGCCACTTGAGGTCTTCGCTCGTTTGTCGATTCTCGGAGAATTGACCCACTCGTTTGGTTACTGACTCTTGGCTCCCTTAATGGCCGATCATTTCTCGGCGGTGGTGTGACCACCGTTTCCGGAATTCCTTGGGCAAGTCCTTGCGTTCGTATTTCTGGATTATGGGGAAATGATGGAAAACGAGTTTGCGGGGAAGCAGAAGATCCTAAACCACTTGGATCCAAATTTATAGGTCTTTGAGGACGTATCTCGCCGTTTCGTGGCTGATAATAAATTTGCTGCGGTTGATTTTGACCATAAACAGATGGCCTTGGGCCAACGAAATTATTTCCTGGGGGTCTTATTCCAGGGGATCCTGGACCAACTGGAAAACGCGGAGTTGCCTGAAAATTTTGTAGATTTGAGGGGGTTGGTGGTCTTGATCCGGGATTTTGGTGATTTCCTGGTGGGTTCTGGGATCGCGGAGGTCCAAAAGGTGGTCTCGATTGGAAAAATTGTCCGCCAGGTCCTGTTGGCGAAGTCAGTGAAGTTCTACTGTCCAAACGATGAAGTATCTGAGGCTGTTGACCTCCTAGACGTGGCCCTCCCGCAGAACCATTATTTAATGGATATCTCGGTGATAATGGCGGAGGTCCTTGAGGACGTTGTTGAAAACCCGGTGATAATGGCGGATTTTGTTTTACCTATGATGACAAAATTATTCTATTCATTTATTGTTATTTTAAGGCTCAGCCTGACTGGAGTTTATGTAAACTGGAATTGTAGATATTGAGCGGCCATCTTGAATTTTTTAAATATTCCATTAACGCACAATTTTAATGCTAATGCCGGGATCAAATTTTATTTTTAACAATAAAATGCACGTTTAAAAAAATTATCACGTTTGACATGTCTGATACGTTGCTGGATTTTTCTACTACTCATTTAATACGCGAATTCTTAGGCACGTACGATGAGCATGGGGCGTCAGAATAAAAGACTCGAGGACGTTTCCTTTTTATTATTATTTTTTCTCGAGGGGATGCATTCGCACCCTTTTTTTTTATGCATGTAAAATATTCGGAGAATACGAGAATTGAGGGTGGGAATTTATGTGTACACACGCGTTTGTCCTCATCGTTATCAAAAAAAAAAAAAAATTGCATTTAGAGTAGTCGCTCCGCTACTCGAGAAATTCTCTCGAGGATTCGTTCAAGCATCAACGCACACTAGGGACAATCGATTTTCACTTACAACAGCGTCATTGCAGCGAGGACATATATATATATTATTATCATTATTATTTTATTTTTTTAATATTCGTCCTTCGACATAGACGATCGTTTCCTATATATTTGAGAGGAAATTTATTATTCCATGTTTGACTCTTTATGGAAATGAGATTGAGTCATTTGGCAACGAGTCTGGCTCGAGATCCAAGATTTATACATTTTTTTTAATAATTTATAGTCTCACTAAATGGCCATTAAAGAATTGGAAAATATACAAAAAAAACAAAATAATACTTATCAAAATTTTTTTCTGCGTGGGGGTTGAATTTTATTTCGATAATATTAATAATTGAATATTAAATTTATTTATTTATAATATGAGAAATTATATATTCAAATAATCAAAAATATATTTTATAAATTAAATTTGAAATATTACGAGAAATTGTGTTTTATTTCATCGATTGAATTAATTCTGAACAGACTTGACAGATTGACGCCTCGTTCGATTTTTCAATAATGTGAATATTGTAAATTTACATTAAGATGATAAGATGGAAGGGTGAATTTGCCATAAAGATATTGGCCATGAGCTTCTATCGATTTCTCTAGTTAATACGACAGAGATACGTAGAAATGTTTGCAGCTTTTGGTACCTGCCACCGCTTGTTCAAATTGTGCACCCCTAACTGCCCCACCCCTATTCGCGATATTGAAGAAATCGATCACACATCACATTCTCTGCCTCAATCCCAGTTCAAAATAAAGTCCATCGACAAAGTTTTCGAATGAAATTGAGAATAGTCGAATGACACGATAGTCAAGATTACGATTTCTCAATTTCGTTTTTTTTTTTTTTTTTTATTCTACCAGCCCTCGTTCGATTCTTATCTATGCACGAGATGGTTGTTTGGGTCGACATGCTCTCGCCCTTTCCCTTTCTATCTCTCTCTCTCTCTCTCTCTCTTTCTCTCTTGACAGAGTCCTCATTCTTACCATTTGTGATCCACGTCCTGCTACAGGATCTTCCATTGCACGTGGTGTCTGTTGCGAGTCCATTGCTCAGATTTTTTTTTTTTTTAAATTCTTTTTCTAAGAAATTGTCTTTTATCACTTATAATTGTTAATGGACGTTTCTCGAGGTGTTCACGACGCTGATAGCAGCTCTGTTATCCATTAACCTGTTGCTCACGAATGCAAAATCGATTACCCAAAAAGACAAATATATATATATATATATATATTTTTTTTTTTTATTCATTTTTTCAATCTCATTTGTAATTTATTTAAGGGTGTCTTCTACATTTTCCTACATCGTGATATTGAGGGTGTTTTATATAGCTCGTACGCGTTCATGTGATGTGTTTTATCTACGAGCTTTTTTTTTTTTTTTACAAATCATTTTACGAACGTGCAAAAATAATTATTAAAAAAAAAAAAATTCTGGAAAAATTTAATACTCCCTCATTAATTAGCCCATAATTATCGATTACATATTTACAAACTTTACTTTGCTATGTTAATATCGGCGAGATTGCGAATGAAAAAATTAAAAAAAAAAATTTACAATAATTACATCACGAAAACATTCAACTAAGTAATGATTTTTATTACAGCGTGATTTTCTATATTATATATCTATATATTATAGTCGGTGAATGAAAAGTTGCAGATGGTTAATGTAACTTGGCAAACTAAAAGTTACCAATAAAGTTGGCAAGAGGATCGAAAAAATTATATATGTACGAAAAAGCCATTGCATTCGAAATATGACAAAAGTTTTGTACGTTTTGTTTTTTTTTTCTTTCCACCTTTCTTCTCTCTCTCTCTCTTTCTCTCTCACACTCTTTCCCTCAAACAGTATACAATCCACAAACTCTTACTACTGTATGAAAAAAGTTTTTTTTTTTTTTTTAATTCCATTGCAGCTCGTAAAAGGGAACGAATCGACGGTCATGAATCCGCGGTAAAAGGCAATTCATAGAGAGATGGGGGTATGAGGTTTTATCTATCGTTATACTTTGAATTGTATACGCTCTCTTTGTTTTTTCGAGGATCGTTGAAGTCAGCCAAAGTTTTTCGGACTTGAAGAGAGGAAGAGTAAAAAAATATATACTTTTTCCTGTCTGTCTCGCTCTCTCTCTTTCTCTCTCATTCTTTCTCATTATCTCTCTTTCTTTTTCCCCCTTTTTCTCTTCTCTCTCTCACTCTCTCTCTCTCTCTCTCTCTCTCTCCCTCCCCCCACCCCACCACTATATAATCGTTTATGTATGGCGAAGAAAAGGCGAGTAAGAGAGAGATGAAAACCAAAGGACAAAGAAAAGGGTGGCAGTAGAAAAAGGAAGAAAGGCTACTGACTGGAAAGGCATGTGTACGTAAACGAAGGAAGACACGCGAACGAATAAAGCTAACGGGGTTCTATAGCGATGGGTTTATAACCTGCTGGGCTATTCAGGCATTAGCCGGCAGATCGCTTTAGGTCTGCTACGAGCGCGATTAGCCTTGAGAAAATACCTTTGGTATGATAGTAACATGCTGGCACATGACTACTATGTCGTATATATAAATGATATCAGACGAGAGGAAGGGAGGAAGAGAAGAGAAGAGAAGAGAAGAGAAGAGAAGAGAAGAGAAGAGAAGAGAAGAGAAGAGAAGAGAAGAGAAGAGAAGAGAAGAGAGAAATTACGAGTGAGAAAGGGAGACAGAAATGTTCGTGACGGGTGTAAATAACGTGTACCACCCTAGCTCGCGACGAAACTATACCCTACGTCTATTTCTCCTCCTCACCAACTCCAATTTCACACGAGGCTAATCGTCGATCACTCTCCTAATTCTAATTTCAAACGCAGACGCGACAATTACACACCAATGAATATTAAAATTTATATATAATTTCTTATTAATTTCTGCATTAATTATTTCAATAAATATTAATAATAATAATGATGAAAAATAATAGATGATTAACGAAATGAAAATTGCCACGAAATAAATGGATCGGTATAATTTGGCAAATAATGATAAACAGTCTTATGTCTGCATTAAAAAAAAAATCGTGACTACCTGTGCGTGTTTTATTATCAACGATGACGAATCCTCGCAGCCCTCAGTCACGCTCCTGGCACTCCTCTCAAAGTCTCACGTGTATTTTTGTCATTTATTTTTATTTTTTTGCCTCTCTGTTCTACCCAGAGATTTTCGAGCTACGTAAATTTTTTTTTTTTATCAAGAAACCTGCACGTGTTTCGTATAGATTAGAATTTCCAAACTGCCATCTCTCACGTAATCGATTTATTTCCAATCGTGGCAAAGTTGGCCAATTGGCAAAGAATATATATTCGTATATTGTATTTAATGGCCAGTCAGTATAGGAAAAATTCGATAGGATTTAAAAATAAAATATAAAAGATTTTTTTTTACCATATTTGGGTCGTCAAGGCTTGATAAAATAGACGATAAAATAGGAGAGAGAGAGAGAGAGGAAAAAATAAAACCAAAAGAGAATTGGAGGATCCCAAAGGTCGAGCTGATCTTACCTAGTCTTGTTTAAATTTATATAGACATCATGGAGGCTTCTTTTCTTCCGTTTCCGTTTGGAAAAGGAGAAACAGGTCGTGTGCTTCGCTATAGTGTATTTTTTATGAAGAGCATGAGAGTGAGACAGCGATGATAGAGAGACAGACAGAGAGAGAGAGGGAGAGAGAGAGGGAGAGAGAGAGAGAGAGACAGAGAGAGAGAGAGAGAGAGAAACAGAAAGAGAGAGAGGGAGAGAATTTCATCGGTACTCGGGTATTGATCCATGAGCACAAGAGCGAGAAAGAGAGAACGATAGAACGAGCGTGTTTCCTCGAGCTTTTAGACTCTCGTTTCGAAATACGTACACAAAACATATTCGACTATAATATATATATATATATATTATAGTATATGAATATATATATATATTATAGTATATAAATATATATATAATATAGTATATAAATCTATATATATTATAGTATATGAATATATATATATTATAGTATAAAAATATATATATATATGATAGTATATAAATGTATATAGGGCATACAAGTTTATTGTGTACCCTTGTGTGGGTGTAAAAATACATAACTGTATATATACGAGAAGTATACAAAAGTACATCAGAGTTTTATCATTGCTGATGCAGCTGGACGAGTTCTTGACACGTTACTTTTCTTCCAGAAAGTTTAAACGTCTCAAATTACCATTAAAAAAAAAAAAAAAAAAAGAAATAAAGAATTCTGAACTTTCTAGTTGTAAAATAAATCGATCGAGACATAATATCGAGTAACGATAACATCGTCTGGAAACTCCCTCGTCCTCGTTCTAATATTCAATCAATTGAGAGTTCGTTTAGCATAAATGATTCGTCGCGTCATGAATATTTATCATACGAGACTACCTCGATTCTCGATTGGAATTCTCATACATGCGATTATCAAGTAGAACATTTGTATGATCCGAGACGGAAAAGATTTATCACTGAAATTCATCGATTTGTATAATTCGCTTTGAACTGAAGTTCCTTCGTGTCTTGATGATTATCGTTGAGTTAGGAAATATATAGAAAGGCAGGAAATGGAGGATGAATTTTGTGCGTCCCTGGCACGAATCGACAAACACGCATAGTTTTCCCTCCGATTATTATTTTGACAATTCCTTTAGGTCTCTTTCTCTTATTTTCTTTTTTACTTGATTTCCCTCCTGTTGAGTTGGTCGAACACAAATCATCCATAAAATTATTTTGAGAGGCATTTCTTTGCCACGCCACGTGATGGTTTGTGTAGTCGTAATTGTCCATCATTTTTGTGTGTTATATATATATATATATAATATATATTAATATTAATATATATATATATATTAATATATAATATATTGTATATATAATAAATATAATATTGTATATATACATATATATGTACAATATTATATTTATTATATTTATGTGTGTCACACGTTTTGCAACACGTAAGGGTAGTAAAAGGCGAGAATTTTCCCTCGTGTAGTTTACTGGGTCATTCGACTACGTGTTTTTCTCAGTACTGAATCAACCATGCAGTTATAAGCAGAGTCCTCGTTTGATCCTGCTGGTAGATAAAAAAAATATATATACGACACGACTAGTTTAACGAATGAAATTTTGAATTTTGAGTGAAATTGTTCCAATATTGGAGGTGAAATTTTGAAAAAATCATCAAGCAACCATTTTAGTTTATCCTCCCTGTGTCAAATATTTAGTTGGACTGACTAAATTTTTATGCTGTCACTCGAATTATTGTATGGAAGTAAATTTTGAATTTACCAAATTAACACTCTCGAGGGACTCTAAATTTTAAATTCGTAATTAGATAAATTTTTTCCATTCTTAAAAATTCTCTTAAGAGGACCAAAAAATTCAAACAAATACATAACTTGTAGGGCTAAGTAAAAAAAATAATTTTAACATTGATGGTCAAATATTTCGTTGATTAGAAAATATTTTTTTCCCAGAATTCCGTTTCGTTATCTTATTAAATTCGATTTGTATTTTTTTTCGTTTCGTCTTTTGCACTTTTGGAATTTTATATTATACGTAAAAGTCTATTTAACAATCACTTAAATTTGTGAGTCATTCCATGATGAGTACTCTTAACTGGCGTTGAATCACCCTGGCTGTCGCGAAGGGTGTGTAGCTGTCATTTAGACGGTTTCACTGCACATTGTTCTTTCTCTCTCTCTCTCTCTCTCTCTCTCTTACTCTCTTTGAGCACGGATTTGCATGCCGGCTCGCCGGTTCGCGAGGGTCAACGAGACGACGTACAGCTCACGTCCGATGGACATTATATATATATATATGTAGGATCTACCTGCGCCAGAGTAATGGCTGATAACGATGATGAACGCGAATGGACACTCGGATGACATCCACGGGGTTGAGGATCGATCGAAAAATGCATTTCGTAACGAAAAAAACGTTTAATATTGTTGCACCAATTTTACACAATATGTAAAATAAATTACTAAATAAATAAATAAGCTGTATTTAGTAATTTAATTTTCTGGAATAATGAAAATTTTTATTAATTCTTTACACGAATTTTAATCTAATAATTTAATTAATTTTTTTTTAATGATCGTGAGAGTTGGCCATTTTTTTTTTTTAAAGATTTGTCGAACTGGAAACACTTTTTCACTCATCTCTTTTAACATTATAATGATTAGTGAATGAGACAATTTATTATATTCTATTTTTAGTATAGAGTTATGTTGTAGGGCTACTGTTGGTGAAAGTGCGTGCCAGATTTTTTTTTTTTTTTTTTTTTACTCATATTGCATGTTTGCGTGCGTTGTTCTCGATTTTTATATATATACCAGGCATACCTACGTCTTCCAGCTTACATTAACAACGACTATTAGTTACGTATATGAATATATATCGTGTTTTAAAAGACGAATGAAATTTACGTGATGCTCGATTATTGAAATAGTTCAATTTTCAATAAAAGTAAATATATTTGTTGATCTGTGAATTTTGAGATATTGAAATTTCGTGCTTACGTGCTTTTTGATAAATATTTTGTGACATTCGATTAAGTGATTTATAAATGGCATACCGACAAATATTTTTTTACCCAAGTCTGATAGTGTCTGACCAATAATTGGATTTTTCCCCTTACACAGGAGTAAAATCCATTGCGATTTCGGTCGCTTTAATATCGTAACGCGTATTCTTCGACGAGGACTAAATTTCACGAGAATAAATACGATATTTAAACATTACTTTTTGACAAATATTATTATTTTTTATTCATACCAATTATTGAAGAAATATCAAAATACACTTTTTATGCGTGACCAGTAGTGTCTGACCAATAACTTGATTTTTCCACTTGACAAATTTTTCCACTTTACGATTCTGCGCTGTCGTTCTTTTTTTCGTGTTCGCGGAAGACTTCAAAATAAATTAGTGGCACATTTATCACCTCAAAAAAAAAAACGCCAAGACTAGAATTTTGCAAAAATATCCCAAGGTTAAAAAAAAAAAAAAAAAAAATTGATCCGAGAATACCGATATACACTTTGTGACGCGAGACCGACTAATATTTCACTTTAGACAATAACAAAAAATTAATAATTTTCGATTGCGGTCACGTTACGAATAGCGACGAAAGAAAAAGGGAATCAGCACACTTCTTACCTGTGAGGGGCGAAAAAGAGCAAGGAGATTCGATCGGTCCGTTAACGGGGATGTCTAGACGGTAGACTGTTCGGCTCGGAAAATCCGTGAGCTACTGTAAGCCCCGTCGGCGCGCACCCTTTCGTCCTTTTTCTTAAGGTGTACCAGGCAGCAGAGTCGAGGCAATCGTTCCACAATGTATATAGTGGAGGATCGAGAGAGAGAGAGAGAGAGAGGAGAGAGAGAGAGAGAGAGAGAGAGAGAGAGAGAGAGAGAGAGAGAGAGGAGAGAGAGAGAGAGAGAGAGAGAGAGAGAGAGAGAGAGAGAGAGAGAGAGAGAGAGAGAGAGAGAGAGAGAGAGAGCGAGAGAGAGAGAGAGAGAGAGAGAGAGAGAGAGAGAGATCGGCGAGGAAACGTACTAGTTTGTCCTGGTAGGTTTAGGTTGCTCTGCTCCTGCGCTCAACGTACGCCCAGACCGTTCTAACCTAACCCAGAGAATTCTACATATATACTATATACTCGATATCCACCCTCGCGTTATTTCGTACACACATTTACGTGTGTGGTGAGATGCTTACGCCCCCTCGCGAGAACTGAAGAATTTTTATCAGAGAAAGAGAGAAAGAGAGAGAGAGAGAGAAAATGAAAAAAATAGAATAGGAGTCACATAGAAATGTGCAAAAAAAACCAAGGGTAGAAAAATGTGTGGAGGAAAAAAATAAGAGGCGAAAAGTCTGTCAACAACCCCATGACAAAAAAAACGTCCCGTTTCACTGTCGTAATATTGTACAGAAAAAAAAAATCACCAATAAAGAGTATCAGACGCGTTGCCCTCGAGGAATTTATTGTGACTGGATAATTAATAATTTCTTGGATATTTTAGAGAGAGAGAGAGAGAAGAAAGAAACGTTTAATTTTTATTTTTATTCGAAATAGAATTAATAAAATAAAATAGAATCGAGTGAAATTAAATTGGATCTAATGGAGTTAATTGAATTACTAATAACTTTTCTACTAAATTTAATTCAAAGCTCTGTGAGGTCACGATTATAATCATGAGCTGGGCTGGGTTGTACATAAGGTTGAGGGATGATATATGTGACAAGTGTTACAGGTGTGTAAATAATGGCGGACGCACCCTCTAAAAAGACCGTGGCGTTGCCACTTTAATTTCAATGCTCATCAAGTTAATTTTTGCTCGTTAGGCTCGGCTCGACTCATACTTTTTCGTTCACCCATTTGCCCTTAACTCGATGCTCGGATTCTTCGAGATTTGTTCTTTTTATTAACTGACGAAAGTAAAAAAAAAATTAAAAAAAAAAAATTAACGAATTATATAAATGTGATTTTTTTTTTACTTGGCACAGTTTTGCCCTGTTCACAGTCGGTCCATTCATAAGATTCTCTCTCTCTCGAGGGAGGGGTGGCGAGGGGAATTTTTTTCTTCTCGCCCCTATTAATCGTGGCGATCCTATCGATGCGTCGAACCGCGAGTGCAGTCGCGTCTTTGAGACGCCACGAAATAAAAAGGGGGACTATGTGTTGTGAGATATATTATATTTTGCTTGAAAGACGAGACACGTTTTGCTAATCGAGGGGAATTCCACCTCGTAGATTTTTCGACGAAGCAAGAGGGACACATAACGAGTAATTATCGTAAAGCTTTCTTCTTCTTATTCATGCGTGTTACCAGTCTCGGATTTCTTTGCACTTGTCGGGCGTCACGCGACATTAATATTTTATCACCTACATAGCAGCCATGTCGTTTTTATCTGGGCCAAAAAACGTTGCGAGAATAAAAAGTAATAAAAAAAAAAATATATATATAAAATAGCGAAACGGTGAAATTTGCCACTTCGTTTCGTGGAAATTCTTCGTTTTTTGCTCGACTTTTACAAACTAGTTAACCTTCGATTATTCGTGACAAGGTCGAGTGAAAATGCCTCGAAAATAAGGGATGAAAAGGTGAAAAAAAAAAATCGTCATAGTCCAGACGACGTTGGCTCGATCCATAGGGCGTTTACCTGTAACAAAAAAAAAAATTCACAACATTAAAACTTTACGCACAGTAGACACATTTGTGTAAAATAATATATCGATAAAAAAATTGCTGTCAAATTTAAATTGTTAACAAATTATTGCACGATCCTCTTTTGAAATTTTTTAAATAGCAAATAATTTTTTGTGTCCAGTATTGAGAGGGTTGAATGATAAAAATAATTTAAACAATTATTTTAAATAATGAAAGGCGAATTTAAAAAAAAATATTTTCTCTGATATCTGTGGAAAAATTTGTACTAGTCGGATCCTGGCATCGAGTGGTACATCCTGTATATGAAAAACAAATGAAAAAAAGAGAGCTCTCTTTCGCGTGTCCTCGGCTATCGATCAGAGGTGGGACAACAACTGGGGCGTATGGCCGGGATGGCAGGAGGGTTGAGGGGAGGGGGAGGGGGGGGGGGGGTTAGACTGGCCATCAGGAATCCTCCCCTCGATTAAGGGGTTAGTGCGCTTTATTCAGAGTGCAAAGAACTTGCTCATATAGCACATAAACACGAAGAGTGTCGTTCATCAATCTCAAAGATCAAACGTTCAACTCGGATTAGATGAACGAGTAATGAGAAATTCATCGATTTCTTTAAAATTCGATATTTTTTTATCCACTGCAACTCGAGAGGGTTGAAACAAACTCCGCTGATAATAAGAGGGTTGCAAACAATGTGTGAGGGAGAAAACAACAGTACCGACTGAGGAAAAACCGACCCTTTTAGGCTCGATATAAAATAAGGGAGAAAACTACCCTTGGACCAGCTCGACAAATGGTAATAAAAAGTAGCCATTCGAAAATTTATCTAGACATCTGTTAAGATGATAAATAACCGTTCGAGAGTGAAATATTTTTTAGACTATTAATATTATTAGAATTTTATATTTTAATTAACTGTTAATGAAACATTCGAGAGTTTTTTTTAAGCTTAAAAAAATATTTTAAAAAAATTAAAAAATTAAAAAATAAATAAATAAATAAATAAATAAATAAATAAATAAATAAATAAATAAATAAATAAATAAATAAATAAATAAATAAATAAATAAATAAATAAATAAATAAATAAATAAATAAATCAATAAATAAATAAATAAATAAATCAATAAATAAATAAATAAATAAATAAATAAATAAATAAATAAATAAATAAATAAATAAATAAATAAATAAATAAATAAATAAATAAATAAATAAATAAATAAATAAATAAATAAATAAATAAATAAATAAATAAATAAATAAATAAATAAATAAATAAATAAATAAATAAATAAATAAATAAATAAATAAATAAATAAATAAATAAATAAATAAATAAATAAATAAATAAATAAATAAATAAATAAATAAATAAATAAATAAATAAATAAATAAATAAATAAATAAATAAATAAATAAATAAATAAATAAATAAATAAATAAATAAATAAATAAATAAATAAATAAATAAATAAATAAATAAATAAATAAATAAATAAATAAATAAATAAATAAATAAATAAATAAATAAATAAATAAATAAATAAATAAATAAATAAATAAATAAAATCGATCAAGAATTAAGCATTTTATATTTTAATTAACTGTTAATGAAACATTCGAAAGTTTTTTTTAAGCATTAAAAAAAACATAATTGAATTGAAATTTGCTCGATGAGGAAGCTTCTGTAGTGCAAATCGTTTGGCGAAATGAACATTTGCATAATGTTCAATAATTTGACAAGATTCGTAACATCGGCTGACTCGATAGGACTGACATGCGCTCCATCTCGTGTTGCCAAGTGTCAGATTGACCGCTTATGAATGTCTTGGATGTATATCTATAGGGCAGCCATATGGAGCGGAAGAGCCTCTGGTTAATCCATCCTGATGGAAGCCCTAGAGGAGAGTCTCCACGTCATATATACCGGGGAGGAGACAAAAGAGAACCACCAACTCTAGTCTCATGTCGAAGCAAATCGATCCCCATCGTTTTCATACACACGAGTCGACTAAACTTTTTCTTTCGATACGATCCCTTTAATTTCTTCTCTGTCACTTTTTCCCTCTCCCTATTTTGAGAAAATGATAGGCCAGGATCGCTTTAATTCTGCATGGGCAACGTATATTAAAATAATACAAGAGAGGGCGCTCGCGATGTTAAAATAATCCCAAGATTAATTTTTCTGGTTTACCCTCTTATTGGATTTAAGTCTTCTCGTGTATTTGGGCTTCTGTTTACGAATATCTAAGTCACGAAAACAAATTCAAACTGGAATTTTAATCGGTTTAGCTCACTGAGTCTTATTCCTTATTTTTATTTTATTTTGTAAAAATTATTCTACACATATTTTCTTCCATCATTTATTATATTTATTCAATAAATAATAAATTTTTATTCGGCACACTCATCAATCTAAATGGAAGCAGAAAATTGTACTGAAAAAAAATATATATTGTTTATCAGAATTAAATATATTGTAATATATTTAATTCTGATAAAAAAAAATTTATTTCGATTGTTTCATCGAAGCTTTTTTGCGCATCGACACAGAGTCAATGAACTTGTAAATCTTGCGATATTCGTGGGTAGTTTCGCTCCATGAAATAGAAGAGAGAACGAGAATCGAGACTATGAAGTACTCTTTGTGGCTTTTGCGAGAGACCTCAGGGAACGACTAAAAACGTGGTGGGGCAAATAACGTTCTATATATATATATATATATATATATGAAATACGTTACAGCTTTTAACGTTACGTCCCATTAGGCGCTAAGGAACGTCTCGATCCACGCGAAATTAACCGCCTCGGTAATTCGATACCCGTATATTTGTCATTATGAACAATCAGTTACGCCTCAAACATCGAGACGAATAATAATAAAAAATAAAGAGGGACTGACAGGGTGCGCCGATTTGAAACTAAACGATCGATTCCCGTCCGGGATAATATTAAAGAAGAGCGTGCCAACGCGTCGTCATTATTACAAATTGCAAATTGTCATATATATATATATATATATATATATATAGCTTGCATAAAAAAAACATCGATAAAAAGCTTCCTGTACATCTCCCTCGTGACCTTCGTCCCACACGAAATTCTCCGATAATTCTCATTTTCATTTATCACCCAATATTATTTTCAACTTAATTATTTTTTTATTAGCAGAAATTAATATAATTATAAAATTTATAATGCAAATTTTGGTCATTGATGAATTGTCCAAAGTAATAAAAAATCATAAATATATCGTGTGTAACAAAAATATAAAATAAATAAAAATCTTCATATCTACCTGCTCGTTCAGCAATTTTTTCATTATCCTCAATAATTTTCATCCCTTGAAGATTATTCATTTGAAATTTTTCATTTCCAGCCTCATAATTTACTTTTATATACGAACTGACAAAAAATTTGTATTAAAAAAAATTTATTATAAATTTTTGATCTTTGGTGAATTTTTAAGGGATGAAAATTTGCCTTGAATTATATGCAAAGCTTTAAAAATTCTTCACGAGTCTTTATCATCACGTGGCAAAGTCAGTGCATTAGAAGATTTCGTGGTAAATGCTAGGAAATTTCTCATGTGGGTAAAAAGTTCGCCTTTCAATTCCATTTCTGTGAGAGAAATGTAGAGAAAATTTCTTCTCGGATGCTGGGCTGCTGACTGGAGCGAGGAGAAAAGCTGATGTGCGCGCCGTTTTATTATCGATTTCAGTTTGCCAGAGCGTGTGCGCGTTCCTCCCTTTTACTGACTAGAGAGCCACCACGAGAGGAGAGACTCGCTCTTGCTTGGTTTACCAACCCCC
Organism: Dyspetes luteomarginatus; assembly: GCA_963669185.1. Lineage (NCBI taxonomy): Eukaryota > Metazoa > Arthropoda > Insecta > Hymenoptera > Ichneumonidae > Dyspetes > Dyspetes luteomarginatus. The sequence goes on from OY769906.1 coordinate 1,440,225, forward strand.
GCTTCACCCTTCGTCCATATTATACCCTTTTGTATATCCACCCCAACGTGGCTCGCTCACCTTTCTCAGACTCTCGCATTTCCTACTATGTATATAAGGCATATATATATATATATATATATATATATATATATATATATATATATATATATTGCTCGTTCTTTCTTACAACCACCGGCTTGCATCAACGCACGCGCATACGTAGGTACCAATTTTTTCCCCCTCAACAAGATCTCTAAATACCTCGTTCATCCGTGCGACAGACCGAGCCAGAGATTTTTTTTTTTCTCAACATGAAAAGAATCTAAATATTCTCGAGCGAGAATATTTAATAATTTTTTAAAATTTAATGTATGATTTTTATTTTAATGAAAAGATTTAATTGATTTATAAATAATTTTTCTTTGTGTAAAACAGAGATGGATCTTGAATAAAAATTTTGATTTATTTGTATTGGATCATCTCGTAAATTGTGGGGACAGTTTGAGTGGATAATCATAGTCTTCCGAGTGTTCCAATTTTTTAAAGACGCATTATATATTTTTTTAATAACTTGTAAAAACTAAGCAATAAACGCAGAAGGGCACAAAGGGTTCCTTAGATATTTTTGTGTCACTTGCAACAAGCTCAAATGTCACAAATATTATGTTAAATAATTGTATTTTAGATGAATGAAAAATGTACATTGAAGGAAATTTTGATTGATGGAATTTTGTTTTTATGTTAAAAATTAAATACATTTGAACAATTTTAGAATCAAATAATTATCAGATTTATCAATTTTATACCATTTAAATGAATTGTTGTTTTGATTCAAATATCTATTTATAAATATAGCGTAGTATATTATTATGCTCTCGCGTGGACTTTGTGTGTCAGGTCATTCCTGGTGTATGACATCATCGATTATATCCCGTTTAATGTGACGGACTGCAAAGTTGCTGCTGCCGCATGCATGACCTCGCACCTCTCTCGCTAGTGGACCAGAGCCCACCCAGAACATTCTCCATCTAGTCTAGACTGTCATACCTACATTGATGTAAAAAAAAAAAATTGCTTATCGTAATATATCCCGGAAATAAAAAAGAAATTTCAATTACAAAAATTAAAAAGGTATAATAATAATTAATGTAACAATAACAATTGTTCAATTAATATAATAATTATTGCACAATATTATTGTTTTATTTTTCGGGAATATTACAAAATTTTCTTTTTTTTTTCAATTGTTTATTACTTTTTAAAGTTTACCGTCAACAGTAACTCATTATTAGGCTTATAGATTTATTGTTAATTTTCAATTCAACCATCATCGCATAAGATACAAATTAACCCTTAATTTTTAATACTAGAAAGTACAATTTTACATGTGAAAAAATTTAAACGCGGTGTGAAGTTAGGTGCGAATGACCGATAAGTGAACTAGTAGATAATCGCTCAGCCCGCGACCAGCCACATCATTTCGATAATTACAAACGAACTGTTACGTAAAAACTTTTTATCTCCACGAGTTTACATCCGATCATAACTAATAATTGGTCATTATTTAGGTCAACAGTTGCTGAAATAGTGGAAAAAATTCTGCCAAGTAATTCTGTGAAGTTTTCAAGGAAATTGGCGATATCGAAAATTGCCCTAATCAGCTGATCCCAATGAAATGTCCAGCTTGCGTTCTTTTGTCAGTTGAGAGTTAAAAACTGAGATATTCATTCAGTATTTGACATGGAGCATATAAAAATTATGTAAAATAATAAACTTAATTTTTTCTTCGCTCTCTTGTCTAGACAACTTCACGAAATTCGCTGACTCGTAAGATAATGTCAGTGAGGGAGCTCGATAAAAATCTCATCCCAAGTGCAAGAACACACACTGTATTGTATCGCTATACATATACGTATATATATATAGTGAAGATTACAATACGTCTTGGTGTGCTGGCAAGATAGGTGCGGCCAACATCAAACGAGACACACATTCTGCCATTTTTTTCTTCACGTAGGGACTTCTTCGTTAAAGAAAAAAAAAGAAAAAAAAAAAAGAAACAGAGCCACACATACTCTGATAAATTCACAAGTACGTTTTTCATTTTTGCTGCTTATTGGAGTAACGAAGAAGTGTTGACGTAACGAAATATTCTCAAGCATAGAGCATAAAATTTCTTATCATTCACGCACTTATCCTTGCTTGTTTTTTTCCCATTTCGAGTACATTCCCTCTCTCTCTCTCGATGAAAAGTGGTAGGCAAACAGGTTGATAACCATAGAATTCTGAGGCTTCGAATTGCAGATAGGAATTCCTACGTGTATTGACAAATCCATAAAAAGTTGAATAAAACTGTATAAATTATTTTGATTTTGGAGAGATTCGACTTATCTCGTAATAATATTTATTTTGATTTCTCTTAATGCTTTGAATCGAATAAATGGCATAAATTGAAATGACTTTGCTCGCATTTGTTTAAGTATGTTATAGTCAAGGTTGTGAGAGAATTTGAGAGGCTGCGTTAAGTTGGGTCAGCTATAGATATATATATAGACGTACTATAACGAGACTCGAGTAAATCTCTCGTTGAGAGCTCGTTGCATAATCGTAGAAGCGCGTAGAGAATCGTAGAGAGGAAGGTAGACACTTATATATATATATATATAACTACCTTCCTCTCTACGATTCTCTACGCGCTTCTTATATATTCTTATATATATATATAGTCAATGTTACGAGTAGCTCAGCTCGAGAATAGAGGACGTATTCGACCGAATGGGATCTCGCTGTGCAAAGTCGAGAGAATAAGAAAAACATTGGGAACGAGTTAGCTGCAGGTGTCGGGAAAGTGTCATTGTGAGCTATCACGAATTAGTTAAATAGAGTTAAAAGTCGATCGAAATCGAGACAACTGTACCCAGTTTTTCCATCAAAAATCATCTCTCTTTTATTCCAGAATATTTCTGGTGGATTAAAAAAATTACACAGATACGTTCGGGGGGTGAACGTGATCGAGAGGATTATTTGAAGATTTTTCTACGGGGGTTGAAAGAGCCCTTGAAACAAAACACTGGATTTTGCTTACTCGACACTTTTCATCGTAGCTATAAAATTGATTTTTAGATATTGAGATAACGATTTAAATTGCAAAATAAGAGACTTCGCGCAGGAATTAGAAAATCCGTAAATTTTTAACAAAAAAGATACGAAGAAACCCAACGAACAAATCATAAATTAGACAAATTTGGGTTTAAAAAAAAAATGTAAAATCGAGCATAAAAATTATTGTCATTCGGTTTGAAAGTTTCTCTTGATATTCGTTCATGGAGTCTGGACAGGAAACGCACGCGAAAAGCTCAGTGAAGTTTTGACATGACGGTCGGTGAACCCGAGGGCTGCGTACCCAGCTGAACCCTGGCGGAACATAGGAAAATTGGGTCACGCCGCCAGAGGGAGAAGATGATATACATATCTGTGTGTAATAGATCGTGTGGGTGGAGAATCAACTAGATGAAGGTGGGGTGGTGGGAAGGGGGGGGGGGATGAAAACTCTCGGAATTGCCAAAACGAGAGTAGGAACGAGTTAATAATTTTATTAGAGGTCGCACAAACCTTGTAAAGTGATATATACATGTATATTTACTTTACATATATATATCACTTTACAAGGTATAAATATATATATATCACTTTACAAGGTATAAATATATATATATATCACTTTACAAGGTATAAATATATACATATATATATATATATAATTCGTAAAATGGGAAATCAGAGTGGGAAGCTTTCTATAAACTGCACGCTCACGTGTAATTCATCGAAGCAAAAGTTTTCGAGCTCTTGTTGGAAATTATCGTTGTTCGATGTACACTATTTCACCACCATTTTATTACACGTATGCATGTTTGCATGTATATGGGTATGAAATAGCATAGCAGAGTAGAAAAAAGAGACTTTAGAGGGAGGGAGACACACAGGGGAGAATGAGAGTTTGGTCGATATGCCTCGAGCGAGTGAGAGAGCCACACAAACGTCACCCACTTCATTGGCACTTTATCAAAATGGTCCGTGTTCCCGAATGCACGGAAAAGGCCAAGCCATTCTCATGCCTCTCTCTCTCTCTCTCTCTCTCTCTTTATTTCTCCTTCTCTCTCTTCCTCTCTCTCTCTCTCTATTTCTCCTTCTCTCTCTTCCTCTCTCTCTCTCTCTCTCTATTTCTCCTTCTCTCTTTTCCTCTCTCTCTCTCTCTCTATTTCTCCTTCTCTCTTTTCCTCTCTCTCTCTCTCTCTATTTCTCCTTCTCTCTTTTCCTCTCTCTCTCTCTCTATTTCTCCTTCTTTCTCTTTCTCTCTCTCTCTCTCTCTCTCTCTCTATTTCTCCTGCTCTCTCTTCCTCTCTCTTTCTCTCTCTCTATTTCTCCTTCTCTCTCTTCCTCTCTCTCTCTCTCTCTCTCTATTTCTCTATTTCTCCTGCTCTCTTTTTCTCTCTCTCTCTCTCTCTATTTCCCCTTCTCTCTCTCTCTCTCTCTCATATAATTCTTTCCCTTTCTCTCACTGTCTGCTGTATAGCAGGAACCGATAAATACACTGGAATTGTCCTACGTTTCATTTCAGATGACGCTGCGACGAAAATAAGTCGACTTCTTTTACGCCATCGGAATATAAAAAGAATTTTAGTTGCTTGAAAAAACAAAAAAAATAAAATAAAAAGTTTTCATCAAATAATCCACGAATTGTATTACAATAAAAGCAGAATCGAGTTGATTTGGAATGTTACCAGTTTTTTTTTTTTTTTGCTATATACCGAACGTAACAATGCCAACAAAATATCAGATCGAACATCGACCATAAAAAATTGATTTTATCAAATTCAAATGAATAATTAATAAATTATCATTTTTCTTTAACAAACAAAACGCATTTGAGCCAATTCATATTTTTAATTAAATAAACTCTACATCTTGTATTTTATTTAAATAAGAGAAAAAAATATATTTTATCAAATTAATTTCATTTTCATAATTGAAATAAATTTTATATTGTGTCAACGAATTATATATATATATATATATATATATATATATATATATATATATATATATATATATATATATATATATATATATATATATATAAACTGTGACACAATTCGAGACGAGAGATTCGAGTAGTCAAAGTGAGGTCACGGACGGGATGTTCGTATTAATTAATAAGAGTAGGAAAAAAAAATCTCGTGTATGCGTCTGTGTGACACACTCGACTCTCGTCCTAGCACACTCGCACGTTCGCTATTCTCTCCTGATCTCTCTCCGTATTTGCAACAATTTACACAATTTAAATCCGCATATGACACACTCTAGTAAATAATACTCTACGTGCATTGCACCGAGAACGATTAGGTCGTATGTGGAGTACATAAAAAAAAAGAAGGACACGAGAAAGCAGGTGAAGTTTACGAAAGAAGAAACAGAGAAGAAAAATGTCATGATTTAAAAAAAAAGGTAAAAGGGTAAAGACGTCGCAGTATCGTTTTGAACGAGCTCGGCGATAATAATAATAATAATAATAATAATAACAACAATTCATTTTCTATATAAATGTTACATAATACACAGATATGTGTCTGTTATGTAAATATATTATGCAGTATTATTACGATCGTAACGATAACCGTTATCACTGCATGTAATAAACGAGGTAAGATCTCGTGACTGACGCCTCTCATTTCTGTACATATTAGGATGTACGGGGGTAGGTAGTCAGTCCTTAATTAATTGAGATTAATTTGCAAAAAAATTTAGATCGACCTATTATGAGTTAAATTTTTTCTTGTCAAAATTGAGATAATTTATAATATCTCGTAATAGTGAATTAAAAATGCATTGAATGTAATTATAATTATTAAATAATCGTTATCATGTCTGAGAGAATAATATGAAATGTTGCCAAAATTGAGATAATTTTAAGTATCTCGTAAAAGTGAATTAAAAATGCATTAAATGTAATTATAATTATTAAATAATCGTTATAATGTCTGAGAGAATAATATGAAATGTTGCCAAAGTTGAGATAATTTAAGGTATCTCGTAATAGTGAATTAAAAATGCATTAAATGTAATTATAATTATGAAATAATCGTTATCATGTCTGAGAGAATAATATGAAATGTTGCCAAAATTGAGATAATTTTAAGTATCTCGTAATAGTGAATTAAAAATGCATTAAATGTAATTATAATTATTAAATAATCGTTTTAATGTCTGAGAGAATAATATGAAATGTTGCCAAAGTTGAGATAATTTTAAGTATCTCGTAATAGTGAATTAAAAATGCATTAAATGTAATTAATTATTAAATAATCGTTATCATGTCTGAGAGAATAATATGAAATGTTGCCAAAGTTGAGATAATTTAAGGTATCTCGTAATAATGAATTAAAAATGCATTAAATGTAATTATAATTATTAAATAATCGTTTTAATGTCTGAGAGAATAATATGAAATGTTGCCAAAGTTGAGATAATTTTAAGTATCTCGTAATAGTGAATTAAAAATGCATTAAATGTAATTAATTATTAAATAATCGTTATCATGTCTGAGAGAATAATATGAAATGTTGCCAAAGTTGAGATAATTTAAGGTATCTCGTAATAATGAATTAAAAATGCATTAAATGTAATTAATTATTAAATAATCGTTATCATGTCTGAGAGAATAATATGAAATGTTGCCAAAGTTGAGATAATTTAAGGTATCTCGTAATAATGAATTAAAAATGCATTAAATGTAATTATAATTATGAAATAATCGTTATAATGTCTGAGAGAATAATATGAAATGTTGCCAAAGTTGAGATAATTTTAAGTATCTCGTAATAGTGAATTAAAAATGCATTAAATGTAATTAATTATTAAATAATCGTTATCATGTCTGAGAGAATAATATGAAATGTTGCCAAAGTTGAGATAATTTAAGGTATCTCGTAATAATGAATTAAAAATGCATTAAATGTAATTATAATTATGAAATAATCGTTATAATGTCTGAGAGAATAATATGAAATGTTGCCAAAGTTGAGATAATTTTAAGTATCTCGTAATAGTGAATTAAAAATGCATTAAATGTAATTATAATTATTAAATAATCGTTATAATGTCTGAGAGTATGATAATATGAAATGTAATTGATGAATGGATGGCACAGACACACGAAGAGGAAAGTGTCGACACCTTCGTGACGAATTCTCGAGTTTATCAATTTATCTCGCCTTTTACTCCGGTGATACTCGATCACACACACACACACACACACAGTTGACGATTCATAATTTCACCTCTAATTATTTACAGCTGCGATGCAACGATCAAATCCACAAAGATTCGAATAATTTTAGTACATTAATTATTTTAATCGGATATAATTTTTTTTTTTAGTCAATTAAATTAAGGATAATCAACTATTTATTATACATATATGTATACTGTCAATAATTTCTCGTTTTGTAAAAAGAAACAAATTTGTAGTTTTTTTTTTAAATTTGTTGACCTCGTCATTGTTGACCTCGTCATTGTTACTCGATCAATTTCGTGAGGAAACTCGATCGAGTAAATTCTCCAATTAAACCCAAACCCACGCTTTAAAGCATCGATGGCTCGTCTCGGATATAGACCATTTCGTGGTAACGCAATTTTCTAATTACGATTCTCTCCCTCTCCCTTGCCCCTTACTCCCCCCCCCCCCCCTTATTCGCCCATACATGCGATCGAGAGCTAATTCTCCGTTTTTTTACTTCATCACTTTTTGCATCTGTGGCACGCAGTAAAACGTCATTGCATCCCTTATATGGACGTGTCGTGTCGTCCCATTTTTTTCCCATTTTTCCGTTTTATTAATTGCAACGCTTAATTGAGTATCGCAATCGAAGAATTTCGATTGCGTAACAGTATCGATGCGAGATTTTCGAACTCTCGTGATATCGTCAAAATGTATACATATATATATCTATATATTATTTATATTATTTATTATATATATATAATATATATTATATATATATAATATATATATAATATATATTATATATATATAATATATATATATATATAATATATATATATATATAATATATATATAATATATATATAATATATATATATATAATATATTATATATTATATATATATAATACAACATACATGTGATATTTTATCTGGAATAAATCCAAAATTTTGTCTCACATGCCCACGTGATATTTTGAGGAAAATGTTTAAAAATAGTAAATTGTGTCCGTTTTGTCGTTTGAAAATGATCACGATGAGTCTCGTAATTTATATTCTCATATAGACTACCACGTATACTATTTAGAATCTAGAGCTTCTCTGGGATTTCTTTAGCTAATTTGTAAGTTTGCATTGTATCTGATTCACGAGCTTAACTGAGTCTCTACGAAGTATGCAAATTTGTTGCATTTTCTCGACGCGTGTCGCACGAGAGAGGATCTCTCATTGATCGAACGTAACGAGCATTTCAATGGAGCACGAACGTTTTATGCGTTGACGTTTTCGCTCTGGGGAACTAACTATGCCACGCTTTGACATTCACGAGGGAATCCACTTTGAGCGTTTTATGCTGGTATTCTAGACTTGACAATGTGCATGCTTACGGATAAATTTTGCATATATATACATATATATATATATATATATATATATATATATATAAATATATATATATCACTGCCGGTACCAGGTACTAGAAGGCACTCTCACGTGCCCCAATGCGACTTAAAGAATAGAATAGAGATAAAGAAATAAATATAAATTCTCAAATTTCAAATTAAACAAAATCAAAATTTTCATATATTTCATAACAAAAATTAATTTTTTTATTTATCAAAATGAATCGATTTTAATCGAATTATTTCTGTGGATTTAAGGTGAGCATTTTGTAGGCTTGTATTTGTGACAATTTTTCCTACTGGAGCAAAAAAATCTCCGTTCTGTACCCGAGTTTGAAAAAAAAAAGAAAAAAAAAATTTCAACATTTTCAAATATTTCATAACAAAAATTATTATTTTTATTTATCAAAATGAATCGATTTTAATCGAATTATCTCTGTGGATTTAAGGTGAACATTTTTTAGGCTCGTATGAAATATTTGTGACAATTTTTTGTAATGGAGTAAAAAAATCTCCGTACTGTACTCGAGTTTGAAAAAAAAAAGAAAAAAAAAATACAAGTTATTATTACATACACACGCATGTAATAAAATTTGATCTGGTGGCTGTCGACTGGGGCAATTACAAATGCTAATCCGTTGCGGAGCTACTTATGGGCCGAGCATATGGATATATATATATATATTTTTTTTTTAATACACATATACATATATATATATATTCGTGTATATTCTCACTCATGAATCTTGAGAGACATAACGGACGCCTTTATTGAGAGTGGTAGCAATATAAGAGCGCTTCAACGTCTCCCACACACACATTTTTTGTTGTTGATTTTCTCCTTTCCCATAGTTAATCGTGCACGTTCGCACGGTTCATGCAACGATAACAATCGTAAACAAAGATTAAAATTAAAAAAAAAAGATAAATTAAATTATTTAAAAATCATTCATTGTTTATTTAAAAAATTGAGGTTCGAGCATCACGTGATAAAGAAAAAAAAACATATTTTAATTAATCCATCGTTAATAAATACCGAGGAATAATATATAAATTATTGGATGAGCGAGGAATTTAATCGGCGGTTGGCATCCCACATTCTCGTCCATCGATATTTTATGAGCGATGAAAAAAAAAAAATACGTTGTACGTTATTAAACACGAAAAGTTCTCAAATATACATTTTTATATTGCCGAAATATATGCGAGGAAAAAATATATTTGATATGAAAAATATTATGAAAATATATTTTTTGTGTATAAACTGAAAAAAAAATATTTATATTTTTTCAAAATATATTTCCTTTCCACGAGGCCATCGGCTTATTGTCAACACCTGTTTGAGTCTAGAGAATTTTCTCGAGAGAGAGATACACGATTGAATAAATAATCGATATGACATTTAATTTTATATTTTATAGTATTTGAAAAAATTGCATTGACAATATTTAAATAGGCATGGATTTATGATTTTCTTCGTTATATGCACGAGTCACTCATTACATGTCTGCCCACATCGAGCTGTATCTACTCATGTGTGAAAAACATTTATATATATATATATACAGATGCATTGCGCATGCCCAGATTCGTGCCATGTACGCGGAAGCCACGTAAATAATATAATTTTCCCTCCTTTGAGCTTTATGGAGGAAATTTGTCATCAAATCTCTCACTCAACGACGATAAAACGTCCCTCGAATGGTATAATTTAAACCTCGAATTTTCGAGACGAATTATATTTTTATTAACAATTGAACATTTTTTTTGTTTTTTTTTTAGCTACTTGAAAGCATTTTTAGAAGGTTTTTTTTTTCAATTGTTTTACATGACAAAACTCACCAATTTGGGGTGATGAAGAAATATCGTTTCTCGTTCTGTCCTCTTTGCTGTTATCACCGATCAAAGGTTTTGCCTGTAAGTCAGTCATTTTCACTCACGGCGAATTTTGGCCCGAAAAAATGGGTCCCTATTTTGTTTTTATCTTCGCGAATATCGCGAAATATTTTGTTTTTTTCCGGCACTAGAAAAAAAAATACACGTGAATGAATGACACGTTGGTAAAAAAAATATTTGCCAAGCTCAACGATCAGAGAGACGAGCGTGATATTACTCCGTTCGTAGTTTCGACGCGTTTGAAAGCAACTCCCGGCTTACCGGGCTTACACGATCTTTCCCCCACTATTGTTGTGCGAGAATTGCCGAAGATTGTCGAGAGCATCGCGACGCCAAACGGGGACGCCGTGCAACTTTAGGAGCAGCGACGATGGCGTTGATAAGCGATCGATCGAGTATTTCAAAAATAAGAAATTTGATCTAATAAGTTGGTTCGATTTTTTTTATTTTTTTTTTTTTTACGAATTAGAGAATATTTGCTGTCAGTTATAATTTTCATTCAACGGATAGTTGAAAAACTAGACGATCAAATTTGATTTTTATTAACGAATATAGCAGCGAAATGGAGGAGATAAAATCACATAATAATATTTAAAATTAATTCATTTTATGAAAAATTTCCAATGATAAATGGCGATTCTCAAAAATGGGAATGGAAAAATGATCGACGGTAATAGAAATATTTTTTTTTTTTATGAATTTGAGTAGGAAGTGGATCAATGGATCGATGATAAAATGGAAGATAAAACGACGATAATTGATAGTGTATAAAAATATTTCATCCACTGATTATGAAAAAATGAATGATGACTTGATGGCTTTTGGCACTTCCAGGACGTTTAGGAAGTGCAATTTATTTAAGTAACAGTAGCAGTAGTAGTTATTCCGTATTATATAGTGTATATATGGTAGAAGTAAGTAAAATAACACAATCATTAAATTCCGCTTAACACAAAGCTGCAATATTTATAACAAGCAGATTTTCGTTTTTCGTTTCTTCACGACGTTAAATAATTTTCATCTGCTATATTTATCGATAGCAACAATGTCCTAAACTAAATAAAATGATGTATTCACGTTTTTGATGTTTTTTTTTTTTTCATTGATGTGTATAATAGAGGCTAATTCGGTGATGATGAGTGGCCTTTCGATGGATTTTTACGTTCTTGATATTTTTTCTAAATTCCCTTGTGCAATTATTAAAAATTACGTTTGTGTATTTTTTTTTTTTTTTCGTACACCCTTTTTGTGAAAGATTTATATGTATATATTGGTGTATCTTCGTGTGTGTATGAGAGGAGAGAATAAGAGAGATGAGGCGCCTTCTCGATTTCCTCGCGACGTTCTTAATTGTTTTTTTCAACGAGTCCATTTTTATAAATAATTCATCGTAATTTCACTCGCACGCAAATTTTTTTTTCGTGTATACATAGTATAATAATATTTTTTTTTGCCATTTGGAGTGTGTGAAAAAGATTTTTTTTTTTTTTACAAATTATTATTGGTGTCTCAGGGAACAGGATCGCCCACGAGAACCGAGTTGGCAATGACGAGGAGAGATGAATTTTGTGCGAGAGTTTTGTTTCGTTTTTTTGTTTTTTTTTTTTCATTTTTTTTTCTTTCATTAAACAATTATCTTAACAACGAGAATTTTGTTTGTTTGATTTCTTTGATGTCGGCTGTTCGTATATTTTTTTTTTATTATTTTTCGTTTCATTAACGTTCGTGCTTTTTGACGGTGGGTTGGAATATCGTCGTCATCGGGACAACCTCGAGTGGGTCATCGTGTGGTCTATTCGGCCGCCGCCTTGTCGCACATCCGACGAAGAAAAGCTACGAAAAAAAAATAATAGAGAAAAATCGAAATTATTCATCGGCGTAAATCGAACGATTTTACAAAAGCGTTTTGTCGAGCCTGTGACGTTTTTTTTTTTTTTGTCTCACTCACAGGCTTCAATTGTAGAGCGAAAAAAATACGTAAAATAAATAATAAAATAAATAAATAAATAAAAATAAACATAATAATTCATTAACAAAATAATAAATTGTCGAAATATTATTGGCAGAGGCGAAGAGACATTAAAGTAGACAATATTGCGACAGATATGAGATTGAAAAAAAAAAGAAAAAAAAAAATTGCCGACACTGTCTGAGCAGTCAGACATTCAGGCTCGATTGTCACAGTGCCAATAAAAAAATATATATATATATATTTTTCACGTTGTTTGGCAGATCGATTTCAGCTTCTCTGCAGCCTCCACGTTCTCGACTGACAAGTGGAAAAAGCTGAATGATAAAAAATTTCATCGAAAATACGATAAATATGTAAGCAACAAATCACACACAGAAGGAAAAAATTCACAATTTTTACAATGGTTTGCTGAAGCTTTTAAAAGAAAGAGTAAAAATAAAATAAGAGAGAGAGAGAGAGAGGAATTATTTCTACGGGAATTACTCACGATGACATTATCTTCGAATTGCCTGGTCGCATGGCCTCAATTCATAACGAGGAGTTTCTTCAAGAATGCTAGAAAAAAAATGACAAATTCGGGAAATTCAAACGGAGGGACAAGGTCAACAAAAAATGGTTCGAACAAATTTATTCGGTTTTTCTTTTTTTTTTTTTTGCTGCTGCTTTTGGTCCTTTCGATTCGTCCATGTTTCTGCCTTTTATTCTTCAATACGAGGGAAAAAAACACGCGATAAAAATTATGACACTTTGACATTTTTTTTTCCAGTCTCGTATGATCGTTATGACTCTCTGTTGGTTGCCCCTTGAACTCTCTTCTCTTTTCACCTTGTTTTGTGGCTTCTCGAATTACCCTCGCGTGCTTAACGATTTATGAATTCATGTAAAAAAAAAACTCTAGCGGGTAAATCACGAACAACTGGGATATTCAACTTGTTGAGCAACGAATTTTCCTCTCCTGCCTACGATACTTGGGAAAAATTTAGGGGGTAAAAATGGATGAAACAAAAAATTATTTTACCGTGCTTGGGTCTTGACACAAAATAAAGTACGATCTACTCGTGGCAGAGGGTGGAGAGGTGGGTAGGGGTGGGGGGAGGGGCAGATGCTTACAAAAATACTTTTTGGTTTTTTAAATCGATCTACTGGGTTCACGTAATGCCTAATTAATTTACCATAATACTTTAGCAAATTAAACAATTAAATACTGAAATTTCCTACGTTAATATAATTTTCATTATTCGTCGTTTAGTTTTTGTTTTTTTTTTATATTCAATACTTACGAGCATAGGGGATAAAACCATCCTCGTCCTCGGGGTCCATGCACTCTTCGAGCACCATGTTGACCTCGGAATCCTCGAGTTTCTCGCCTGAGATTAAATAAAATGAGTGTCAAAAAAAAAAAAAAAATGGCCGCATTGACAATAAAAAAAATGCAGCATACAATATTTTTTAAATATATTTAAATTGCCCAAAAAAATTAAGCACATTTTTCACCCATTATTCATATTTAAATATATTTTGCTTACAATTATTTTCCAGTAGAAAAAAATAATATTTCATCGAAGAAATGATTTTTTTTACATGAATAAAAGTTTGAATTTATTTGATTTGATATATTTTTGTAATTCTTACCGAGAACCAGCAACGTGTGCGAGAGTTCAGCTGCGAGCATCATGCCATTCTCAGCCTTGTCGTAAAGTTTTAGACACTCGAGGAAATCCTCATAGCCACCCTGGTCCTTGTCGGTTTTCAATTGACTGTAAATCGGCAGGAATTCCTCAACGGTAAGTTTTTTCTCTCCGCGTTTTGTGGTACCGCCCATTTTTTCAATTGTCGCGTTTGTTGGGTTTAGATTGAGGGCGCGAAGAACATTGCCGAGATCGATGGCATCGATGACGTTCGTGCCGTCAGCGTCATAAATGGAGAACGCGAATTCGCACTCTGATAATAATAAAATTATTTTTATAAATAAATTCCAATTATAAAAGCCGAATGAAAAAATAAAAAAAAAATAATTGCGTATCATTTAAATTGTGTTTAATCATAATAGATTTTCGTAGCTAAAATTCCGATAAAAAAAAGTGTATATGAAGGGATATTTAAAAACTACCCTTAAACTATTTTTTAAGGGTACGAATAATCATTTACATTGCAAATTGCTTAAAGATAGAAAAATATTTGACTTGCCTTAAATAAATAAAACTAATTTTATTAAAGAAAAATCGATTAATTAATTAATGCTTTTATTTCCCAATGGCACGTGTAATTATTTATTTGCCAAATTGCTCACATCATGATCGATATTTCCAATACAAAAAAGTGTATGAAGGGATATTTAAAAACTACCCTTAAACTATTTTTTAAGGCCACGAATAATCATTTACATTGCAAATTGCTTAAAGATACAAAAATATTTGACTTGCCTTAAATAAATAAAACTAATTTTATTAAAGAAAAATCGATTAATTAATTAATGCTTTTATTTCCCAATGGCACGTGTAATTATTTATTTGCCAAATTGCTCACATTATGATCGATATTTCCAATACAAAAAAGTGTATGAAGGAATATTTAAAAACTACCCTTAAACTATTTTTTAAGGCCACGAATAATCATTTACATTGCAAATTGCTTAAAGATACAAAAATATTTGACTTGCCTTAAATAAATAAAACTAATTTTATTAAAGAAAAATCGATTAATTAATTAATGCTTTTATTTCCCAATGGCACGTATAATTATTTATTTGCCAAATTGCTCACATTATGATCGATATTTCCAATACAAAAAAGTGTATGAAGGAATATTTAAAAACTACCCTTAAACTATTTTTTAAGGCCACGAATAATCATTTACATTGCAAATTGCTTAAAGATACAAAAATATTTGTCTTGCGGTAAATAAAAAAAATCAATTATATTAAAGAAAAATCGATTAATTAATTAATGCTTTTGTTTCTCAATGGCACGTGTAATTATTTATTTTCTCATTTTTTTTGCAATACCAAAAAAAATATTTGACTTTTGATAAATAAAAAATGCCCAAATTATTTACCAGATATGGAGAGTTTCGTTGATTCATTTATTTTTAAAGGGCACGTATAATTATTATTATTATTATTTTTTTTCAATGCTATAGAAAAATTTCCAAAATTGGTTGGTTTCCGGAAGTTTGTAAGAAAAACGCGTGGGCGAGATCGAGTGGCGTAACGAGGGCACTGCTTTGTTTTTCCTGTTTCTTTCGTTTTTCCTAGCCAAGACCGAATCTTTGGCTTGCCTTATACATCTCTCTTTCTTTCTCTCATTCTCCCACCCCCCTCCCTTTCACTCTCTCTATCTCTCTCTCTCTCTCTCTCTCATGAATAGTTTAAAAATATCACACTCCTATTTTTGGATCTATCGTCTTTGCAGCGGGCGCGCGAGAGTTCTTCTACCCCCCCCCCCCTCCCCCACCCCCCATCATAGTGTCGGGAGGTTCGACCACGCTGGTGTGCCGGGTTGCCTCGAGTACTGGGTCAGATTACCCCTGCCGAGCCATATAAGAGCAGAGACCAAACTATTTTTGACACGCGGAACGGCCCAATGTCTGACAATTTGAATTCTGGCTATCACCCACCGACTATTATGCAATTTAATCATTGATTTTTTTTTTTTTTCATCCTTTTCCTCTATTTTTCTTCCCCATTAAATTTTTTCATCAACAAATGACGAAATTTTAAACCGATTAAAATTTTTCTTAAATCACAAACTCTCGAGCGGAAATGAAACGTCACGTGACAACTCTTACGTAATCAATCCAACTGGCAGACTCGAAAAGACTCGGCGATTTTTCTCGTTTTTTTTTTCAACTTTTGACCCCCTTGATTTTTTTTTGCCCAACGCGCACTATTTTTTTTTTTTGTTTCCGTTCGCCGAGAGATAAATCACAATTTCATAATTATCGTAATCACGTGGTTGTTTTTTTTTTTTTTTTTTTCTACTCACTCTCGACCTCCCTGCTCGAAAGATCCGCCTGAAAAGATGAAATAGAATTGAATATTATTTGAGTGATAAAAAATTAGCTTCTAGCATGGATTGTTTACAAAACAATGTAAATTACAAAAACAATAAAAAAAATTATTCGATAAGAATTAATAAATGTGAAAAAAAAAAAAGTGGCCAAGAGATTGAAAAGAAAAACAAAAAAAAAACGAATTAATTACGACTTACCATTTTGCTGTTGAGTATGTGTTGTTGGCTTCTGGGTGTTCACCGAACGAAGTTTGAACCAGAAATGCGACCAGCAGGTACCAGGCACATCCATTTTATTGCGACAGAGGGCGCTCCGATCGCGGGGAACTCGAGAATTACCACGAGAAAGAGACAGTGAACTTAAAGGAGGGAAAGAGAGAGCGAGAGAGAGAGAGAGAGAGAGAGAGAGAGAGAGAGAGAGAGAGAGAGGGGGGGGGGAGAGAGAGAGAGAGAGAGAGAGAGAGAGAGAGAGAGAGAGAGAGAGAGAGAGAGAGAGAGAGAGAGAGAGAGAGAGAGAGAGAGAGAGAGAGAGAGAGAGAGAGAGAGAGAGAGAGAGAGAGAGAGAGAGAGAGAGAGAGAGAGAGAGAGAGAGAGAAAGAGAGAGAGAGAGAGAGAGAGAGAGAGAGAGAGAGAGAAAGAGAGAGAGAGAGAGAGAGAGAGAGAGAGAGAGAGAGAGAGAGAGAGAGAGAGAGAGAGAGAAAAGAGAGAGAGAGAGAAAGAAGAGATGGGAGGAAAATATAGTCGAGGATTCGTCGTGGCAACGTTGCGTTCCAAAAACAGCTTGAGGACCTTCGTTAGTTGCTTGAGCTTCTAAACGCTACGATAAATGGTTTTCGGCAATTTTATTTTCGTGTCAGGGTTGCCAGATCTGCTTGCCTCGTCTTCGTCGTTCACGAAGCTTTCGCTTCCCGATGAGCTTTTCCGTTTTGTCTCCTGTGGCTCTTGTAGCTATAAAAGCTTCAATCTAGCCTGGGCTTTACGAAGACAGCCCGGTAAAAAGAGGCATCGAATACACACCGGGGCTGCTCTCTTACGTCGTGAAAATACTCGAGCCCAGAACTCTAAAGTAATGCGGGGGAGGAGGAGGAGAAAGAGAGAGAGAGAGAGAAAAATGAGTAAGTCGTAGAGTCTAAATGAACAGCAGTCAAGACACGCCAGCCCGGTAAGACCGAGCTAAAAAGCTCATCTCATTTTTTCTGCTCCTCCTAAAAGCCACAAAAGTCTGTATCGAGTTTCGGGACTCGAGTCCTCTCTCTCTCTCTCTCTCTCTCTCTCTCTCGCTCTCTCTCTTTCTCTCTCTCTCTCTCTCTTTCTTTATCTTGTCTTTTTTTTCGTCACTGGGTCTAACCGTTATTATTTTTGGTAATCGAGAGAGGAATTTTCATCGTAAAATGCGTCTCGTCTTGGCTACTGAAACGTCGACTTGTCCTCTGCAGTTATTTTCGTTGCTCACGCTGCGTGTTGAGTTTTAAATATTTATGTATAGTGTGGAATTTACGTCGATCCCAAACTTTATTGATCAAGTTATTGACTCGTATTGATCTCTCATTGTTAAAAAAATAAAGGAAAAAAAAATTGTAAATTCATCTGTAAAGCTTCAGATGAATTGAATTTTAAAGATTTATTTACAGTGTGGAATTTACGTCGATCTCAAACTTTTATTGGTCAAGTTATTAACTCGTATTGATCTCTCATTGTTAAAAAACAAAATGGAAAAAAAAAATGGAAATTCATCTGTAAAGCTTCAGATGAATTGAATTTTAAAGATTTATTTACAGTGTGGAATTTACGTCGATCTCAAACTTTTATTGGTCAAGTTATTAACTCGTATTGATCTCTCATTGTTAAAAAAAATAAAAGGAAAATAAAAATGTAAATTCATCTGTAAAGCTTCAGATGAATTAAATTTTAAAGATTTATTTATAGTGTGGAATTTACGTCGATCTCAAACTTTTATTGGTCAAGTTATTAACTCGTATTGATCTCTCATTGTTAAAAAAAATAAAAGGAAAATAAAAATGTAAATTCATCTGTAAAGCTTCAGATGAATTAAATTTTAAAGATTTATTTATAGTGTGGAATTTACGTCGATCTCAAACTTTTATTGGTCAAGTTATTAACTCGTATTGATCTCTCATTGTTAAAAAAAAAAGGAAAAAAAAATTGGAAATTCATCTGTAAAGCTTCAGATGAAAATTTGACCGAAAAAATGCATAAAATCGAAAAGCTCAATTGGATAAATTCTTACGTGGTAAACTTTTAGGATTTATCGCGTTAGAAATTACGTTGAATTATTATTGGTCAAGTTATCAATTTTCTCTTATCTTCCTCTGTCCTTTCAAATATTTTCTAATTTTATTTTTACAGGCTAAACAGGAGAAAATCAATTTTTCATCATCGAGTTTCGAAAAAAGAGACAAAAAATCGTTCAAAAATCTTGTAATTAATTTTGCAGTTATTTATTTAAAAAAAAAATAAAAAAAAATTTCACGAGCATCTTACAAAGCAGGTATCATTTTTCTCCTGACCTCTTCCCGGAGACATTGAATGATGGCTGACGATGACGCAAGCGGAAGTGGCCGAGAAGAAGTCTCGCGTGGATGGATGAGTCAGCATAAATTCCTCAATCTTGTGCGCCGGTCATGCCAATCAAAACAAATTTGCCAAACGAAATAATAATAATAATAATACCAATAATAATAATAATAATAAAAATAAAAGATTATTATAAAATTTTCATATAGTTTGATGACTCGTAAAAATTGATTTTTTGTGAAAAAGATGGCGCTCTCAACAGTCTTTGCCACGTTTGAACGCAGAACGAAAGAATTTTCGAAATTTTTCACCGAGGCTTTTTTTATTCTTTGTCTTCGATCTCTCGAGCGTTCCGCCGCCATTGCCACGTGGAGATTTTTTTTTCGTACCGAGGCACGAAGTGACCTCTTGCGGCGAGGGCGGAAGTGGCGGAGGTGGCGGCGGTGAAGGAAGTGGCGGAGGCGTCGGGGGTGGCGAGGGAGGTCTCAAATTTAATTCTTCGATCGTCACATCGACGATGCAACCAGCAGGGGCGTCGTCATCTAGCGGAGAAATTTCAAAATCCTCCTCGATTATAGCGGAAGTCTCGTCGATTTCAAAATTTTCGTCTCTCGATCCTTCGATTGTACGAATAAATTTTTCCTCACTTTCTTCCCAAGCTGCTATTCGCTCTTGGCTTATGGCGCTTATCGAGGCCGAGGAACCCAGAACATTTTCTTGATTAGCTTCGGCATCCTCGAGCTCTTTGATCATGCGATGAAGGAAACACGTTGAACGGAGCTTCGAGACTTCCGGTTGGAGGCGCGATTGTACTTGGGAAAACTCAATATTTTCTTTTTCAATGTCATTGGTGAGATTTTCAAATTTTGAGGACTCGTTTATCTCGTATTCGACCTATTTGTAATTATTTAAATGAGAACAAATTAAATAATTTAAATAACACATTTGTTTATTATTTTATGAAAATGCTGAAAATACATTTTTCAAAATAAAATATTATAATAAAATTTTATAATTTATATAAAACTCGTAATAGTATTTATTACGAATTTTATTTGAAAAAAAAGGAAGTATTAACATTTTTTTAAATGTGTTTCTCTGGGGGTGGATATTTATTTTTTTAATTTTTAGATTTTTCTATAATTCCAATGAAATAAAAATTAATTAACTTTCTCGTTTACCATTCTCTTCCTTATTAAAAAAAAAAAAAAAAATTATAAACTATTGAGGTACTTAATCTCTGCAGGAACGATTATAGGAAACAAGAAATAGATGGGGTTGATATTCACCCCAACGAAGCTTTCATAGAAGGTGAAAAAAAAAAGTCTAGGGTTGAATTCGAGTAAATTCCAATTTTTTAAATTAAATTTTATTGGTCAATAAAATATTATAAAATTTTACCTCCGCTGTAGCAGTAGCTGTGATGGTTTCGTGAAATTTTTTTTCGTGCATTTCCCTCTGTCCCTCGACGATTGGCACATTTTGGCCAAAAATTTCACAAGCTCCGCTCATTTCAGCCACAGCTCTCTTCACCTGTCGCTCAAGATTAGAAATTTCTCTTATCGGCTGTACCAGCGTCGAATCACCGATCTGAGCACCACGAAGACCCTGAACAATTTTACGAATTTCTTCGCTGGCTCGTTGATTCACATCGGCAGGAAGATTTTTCTCATAACTTGAAGAATTTTCCTGATTTCCTTCAGCATCGCATGAACAATTTTTTCTCATTCTCTCGTTACTGTGACGTGTCAAAAGCAATGAGCGATTACGACTTTTCGGTTCGTTGCATTTTCCACAGCCTGAATAATAATTGACTGATGAACGACGCGAAGGATCTGAAAATTTTTTGGATTGAACATTTTTATGCCAACAAAAATATTCGAGTTCGATAAATATGAGAAATTAATTTTTACCAGAATCTTCGCTGCTCGCATCAACGATGTCCATGGCTTTGAGAGTAACTTTGTCGACGAGTTCTATCGCGAGATTTTTTATATTGTCGATACGAGACTCTACCATGACGTGAGTCTAAAAAATCGTTAAAAAGCTTTTCCGAAAAATCGTCAGTCTTTTGATGCTTTTTTGATGCCAACTTCACTCGGGAATTAATTTATCCAGGGCACTCTCTTTGACGCTTGAAAATGCGGAATTGATATTTTTTTTTTTTTTTTTATATCGAGGGAGAACGATGAGATCGAATAATCCTACGAATCCTCAAAACACTCGGAATTTAGGCTAAAAGTTGAAAAGTTCAATGACCTTTGACTGATGAAAAGTTGAAAATTTCATGAGAAATGGAGCCTCGTCATCATAGATCGAATCAACCCTCGAAAATTCACAAGAGACGAAATTATTTTGAAAATGGTGGTGGAAAAATTATTTCAGGCAAGGGTGAAAGTTCATCAGGGTACGTTGATAAAAATGATAAATTGCTAGTGGAGGTGCAAGTGACAGAGAGTCTTTCCACAGACATGTCTTCAAAAATCTCACGAGCTAATGATAATTTGAGGAAAGAAAAAGGTCACGTGGAGGTTACAATTGTGAGGCCACTGTCTGAAAGACATTCTCATGGAATTTGTGAAAGAGTTTCCGAAGGATTATCAGCCAGATCCAATGAAAATAATCCTCAAATACCAATAAAAAGTCTTAATCCTGTCAATGAAAAAAATCGAGATACTTTGACAGTAGAAAAAGCCAATAAGAGGAATACTCGTACTTTGAAATTAAATCCAACTGTTGATTATTCCATGAGTCATCAGATAAACGATGAAAAAATATCAAAATCTGATAACGAATTAAAATATGAGATGAAAAAACAGGAAGAGATTAAAAGTGATCGGGATTGTGGAAATTTTTGTGAATTGGCCTCTGAGAATATTTCGAAAGAAATTCTCAATCCGTTGGTCGAATTGGGAGCGTTGCATAAAATTTTAGATCGACTCAAGCCTGACGATCTTGAGTCCACGAGTGCTTGGTACTCAAGTGAATCTTGCTGTCGTGAAATTGTCCTTAGATTTCAAAATTTACTCAGTGAATGGGCCTCTGATAGGCAACGACTCGAACGATCCTTGACGATCGATCGTTCACTCACAAAATGTGAACATTGCGGGGTTATAAAATGTTTAGAAATTCTGCCAAATCAGGAAAATTGTCAAGTTAAAAATAATGAAAAAGTGACTGAAGAACTTGCCATTGATGAGAGATTAAATGTAGCAGAAATTCCTTCTCTGAAATCTACGAAAAATATGGAAATATTGAGAAATTCACATCCAGTAGTTACAGCACGTTATAGGTCAGACATTGCAACCAAGGAAAAAAACTCTTCAAAAATTAATCGTACTCCAATTTTCAAAAAAAAATCTATTAAAGGGACAAATACGAATGATCGAAAAATAATTGATCGATGTAGTGAGAAAAATTTAACAAAATTTAATAAAACGATCAGATCCAATGATCCACATCATTGTATGGATTTGAAGGATATTTCAACATCGATGAATCCACAAAATTTAATTGACACTTCGCAAATGGTTGCTGGAAAATTTAATGAGAGACCTTGTGAGAAATCTTTGAATAGTGAATCAGAAAAAAATATTGCCCTTATGGAAACTGTCAAGTATTTGGCACGAGGAAATTTCGATCTCACAGAAGACAAAAAATCTGAGGATTATTCGGGTCAAATGAGACTTTTGGAACAATCTTGTTTTCGAAAATGTCACGATGAGAGAAAACAAAGTTTTGCTATACACGGTAGTCGTGATGTTGATTTTTATGCCAATTCGGATTTTTTTTTGTCCGATCGTTCGAGATTTGAGCCTGATGATGGGGTCGTGATGGGGTCACGAGACAAAGAAAAAAAAGAGGGCACTGTTGTCCTTGACAGTTTTAACACATCGAGGGAAACTGTGAATTTTTCACAGTACAATGATGGTCAATATCAATTCCACGAGAGCGACACGTCAACATTTAGTTCATCATCAGCAGAGAATTTAATTCGTCAATGGATAAAACCTGGCTGTAAAAATATTGGGGCTAAATTTAACGAAGGGAGAAGGAATAATGAAAAAAATAATAATTCACCTTGTGGAATTGGAGCCAATGCTGAGCCTTCTCTGAATAACGTGCAGAACATCAGGGCTCAAATAGCCGAAGCGATACAAAAGTAAAAGAATTCGTAGTTTGAATAAAATCATAATAAAAAAAATTTCTTATATAATTTTTTTTTAATTTTTCAATAATTTCAGATATGCAAATCGCTCAACGGTCTCTGACGATGATTTGTACGTCCAACCGGAAGTCAGCGAGAGAAAAGCCCCAAAATATTTTCATGAAACACAAAAAATTCATTCTTCAAAGAGTAATTTAAAAATTGATAATTCTATGGGAATTTCTCGGATTTCAAATGCCGAAGGTTTACGAAAAGTTTCAAAAGAGACGTCACATACAACTTGGGATGAAAATTGTGAGGATGATGCACCTGGTATTTCTGTTAGTCCGGGAATGACTTCAAAATTTTTTGAAAAAAAGTCCATGTCAACTCTCACCGTCATGTCATCGAGAAGTTTAAATTGTCAAGGTCTCTCTGGCGAGACTTCGGAGCAATTCGAGAGACAAATTCTTTACGATGAAATTTCGTCTCGTGATGCCATGAGTCGAGACAGTTTAACAGCAGCAGCTTCGAAGGTGACACTTAGTTTTTTTTTTAAATTAAATTAACAATTTTTTACAATAAATTAAAATTATTCGGATTAATTTGAGCTAAATTGATTTTTAAGAAATTTTAAATTAATAAAAATTTACTCGAATAAAATAATGCATATTTTGATGAAAAAATAATTTTTTCGATGTACAAATTATTCGTTTTTATATTTCAAGGTACTCCTGATATATCGTAAAATTCTCGAGAGTAATGAGGAAATGGACTGGGAGAGTTTCGAGCAGCTTGTCACGGCTTTACATCCGAGCCAGAGGGAATTGTGGTGTGACATTTGCAAGGCTGTCAGCAACGAGGCAAAGAGGGTCGCTGACGAAACTGGAGCTACGACAGAAGTTTGTATCGAGGTCAATCCACAAATTTCTCCCAAAGATAAAAAGGGAACGATACGTTCCCGCGGTGACGAAATTACTTTTGAATTGGACATGACACTCCATGACGTTCGTGCAATCCTGGAAACGAGTCACAAGCTCGTAGATTCAACACAAATCAAGGATAGAAAAAATTGAGGAGAGAATTTGAGTCTTTTCAGCCAGCAGTGAAAATCAATATTAAACGAAATAATGATTTTTAGGATATTTTTCAGTTGTCGATCAGGTCAGTAAAAAAAAAAAATAGTCGAGTATTTGATTGTGAAAAAATTCTTCTATTACGTCTATTAAAAAAAAAAACAAAAAAATTGTTAAGATTTTAAAACGAATTCTCAGCTATTTTTTTATACGATTTATAATCAGTGGAAAAATTTTCTGATCGGACAAAAACTCAAAAAGTATATGAAAAGGGTAAAAAACTACCCTAAATGCTATATATATATATATATAGCATTTAGGGGTGTGCGTATCCGATACAAATCTTTTATTCTTGACGAGATCAGTGAACCTTCAAAAATATATCGTAGCCATGAAATGGTTTTTTTTTCTTTATACGTTATATGTATATATATGTATATATATATAAAGATATCGCATACGCACACCCCTAAATGCTATATATATATATATCATTTAGGGGTGTGCGTATGCGATATATATATATATATATATAGAATTTAGGGGTGTGCGTATGCGATATCTTTGCGCGGGCGCATCTCGCACACCCCCCTCCCCCTCGAGACTCTCGTAAGGGCTAAACTAAGGGTCTGTATGTATATGTATACTAAAACTGCCTATGTAGGCAGTTTTAGTGCCTATGTAGGCAGTTTTAGTGGGTGAAGGGTGGGCGGCTGGGGGAGGATGAGGAGAGGGGCAGGAGGGTGGGGGTGGTTTCAGGGATGGTCCAGCAAGCAGATTCCCAGCCTGATCGATGAACGACGCGGCGCATTGGATTCCAAGGGAGAGAGTCGCGCGCGCATTCCGTTTTTCTCTTCTCTTCACCGAATATCTCTTGTTCTCTCTCACGTACAGTTGCGAGTTTCTCATCCTCTCTCAGTTGTCGTTTAACCCTTGCACCCTTGGTGCTAAATCGACGAAGAGCAAAACGAGGAGCAGCCACGAGTCTGGCTGACAACGTGCATCATCCCTCGTGCCTTCATTTTTTTTTTCTTCTTCGAGTTCTCTCTCTCTCTCTCTCTCTTTCTCTCGCTCTTCTCACAACAACCCCCAAATACCCGGAAGTGTGCCAGTAGGCCGAGTATCCGACACGTGATTTTGTCGACAGGCTCCATTATTTTTTTTCTCCTCTCTCTCTCTCTCTCTATTTCTCTTTCTCTCTCTGCGCAGCCCCTCACCCCCATTTTCTAATTCACCCTTGTCGAGAATCGGCAGTGTCGCGATTGAAGGCATGTGGCAAAGATGTGATGATATCCTGCGAAAAATACGTGCAGTGTATCTCCTTTTTTCATTAAAAGGAGAATTGAGTTTGGTGTTCTTTTGAATTTTGAAAAATATGGCAAATTTTTGTAATACGATGATATTAAATTACGAGTGTTTTTGTGCTTTTTCGTAAATTTTTTATATTTTTTGTTTATCAGAAAGGAATAATTGAAAAAAAAGGTTGAACATTTTTTAATATTCGATCGTTTTAAATATTGTTTGTTTGTAAATTTGTGAAATTGGTGCATTCAAAAATTATGATTTTTTTTTTTTTTACTCGTCCTAGATAACGAGAATTGGAACGCACATTTTAATCTGCGAGATCGATGACCCGCTTGGGAAATCGATTTAATGAAGTCTCTCGTTGTTGATTCGTACGAGTTACGTGACGCACCCATGCAGGAAGTAGAAAGAGGCAGCGATGTATCCGACATGCTACGAAAGTGATTGATCCCCAGACAGTGTAAGACCAAAGTTTCATCAAGATTTAATGAAAATTATATCTATATATCGTGGAGAAAAAAAAAAAAAAAAAATGTATGATCGTCTGTCGACGATCGAATGTTTATAGTTTAATTATTGCAGTTTGCAAAGTTGGAGAGAGAACAAAAAAAAAATGGATAAACGTCGATCTGTTGATGCGAGCTTGCAGGATCAAGCTCTGCCCATTCCAGTTCAGCTTTACTTATGGCGACAGCTGAGGTGAAAAAAAAAAAAAACAAAACAAATTTACATCTTTTACAATCGAACATTTTTCGTCATGATTTTTTTTTTCCGCATATTATTATTTTTAGCATAAAGAGCTCAAAGTTTATTTGCAAAAGTTTAAAAAACAATGAAGGGAAAAAAGATGTTTGCAGAAATAAAAAAAAATATTTTTTTTACAGACCATTCACACGAGCCAAGCTGGGCAAACTCCACGAGGCCTCGTGCATGGTAAACTTTATTTCGTCTTCTTATGCACGAATTAACGTTGCATCGCAATTAATTTGACTTGTGAATTAGAGTGTCGATGAGTATTTATTGAAAATTAAACAAAAAAAAAGAGACGAGTAAAAAGTGAATTTTCACGAAATAAAAGAAAAATAAAAATTCATCAAAGTATAAGAAAATTTATTATTATTTTTCTTATTGTAAAATAAAATAATAAATTTAATTTCTTCACGTGGAAATCGCAATTCGCCACTTGAAGTTTTGTCAACACGCACCTGGCCATCATGTAAGTTAAACTTTCCCTCATTCGATCGTATATATATATATATATATTATTAATACAGAAATTTTTCAATGAAACGTTAAAAATTAATTGCATAATTATAATTTCACGGTGAATGTTACCAGGAAATGAAAGAAGCGAGCACGGTACGTTACAAAAATTGCATCGAAAGAAAAAAAAGAAACAGATTTAAAAAAATGTTCATTTGTTTTATTATAATAAAACAAAAATGTATACGAATTATATTTATTATTAAATTTGTAAAATATTTTATTTTATTTCAAAGAAGTTCATTGAAATAAACTCTCAAATGAAATCTGTTTTTTTTTTTAGTGCATGTGCTGCTATAGCACATCAGTTACAGTATCGAGCTATATGTCGTTTTTCGATAATGACAAGAATCGTTCTTTTTGTTACGTTTTTTTTTTCTCCTTCGCACAACAGTCGTTTGAGAGGGTTTTGGTGCAGAGTCTTCACAATGAGCTGACACCCTCTTTGACAGAGATTTTGGGCACTGTGCCACGATGGCGTTTGATCCAAACAGCCCTCCCTTATGTACTCCATTCAGCAGCCAATCTTTTACACAACAAGTGGGTATACAGTTTTTATTCCTCGCTTAATATCGAATGACCTTTGACCCTTTACGAGCTTTCTCTTTTTCTTTCTCTCTCTCTCTCTCTCTCTTTCTATCTCTCTCTCTCTCTTTCTCTCTCTCGCTCTCTCTTGAAGGAAAGATTTGCAAAATCTCGGAGCTATGGAAACGACTCTTCTCTACATTTTGCATTGGTTTCTTCTCGATGCTGCCGAAGAATGTGCCGAGACTGATTCACAAGCTGGCTCTTCATCGAGTCCATTTTATTACCTATTCTCGATTCCCACGATGACTGTGAGCAATTTTGTAATATTTATTTTTGTGTATTAATAAAATAATGGCAAATAATAAACTATTTATTTTTATTCACGATATTTAATTAGAATGATTTTTCCTTGATTAAAAAAAAATAATAATAAATATTTGATTGATAATTTTTTCTTCATACAAATATAATTTTGAGGAATTTTTTTTTTTAGCTCTTCGTATATCTTTTTGGACCATTGAGCAATCATCTCAAAGACATTGATTTTAAGACAAATCTTCGATTGGAAAATGGCATTAAAATTTGGTCTTCTATGAGTGAATTTAGACATCCCAATGCAACTTGTTTCACTGCTCACTGCAGACCAAAGCCTCGAGCACTTTGGACACGTTCGACGAAAGTTACAAAACCGCAGCAAGTCCCTACCGATATATTCAACGGACCAAGTAAGTGAGATTAATGAGAAAAATATATATATATATAGATATATTTTAATTGTGAGCCTGTGAGTATTAAAAATTAATTTGTCAATTGATCGTCGACAGAAAAAGTAAAATCAGACAATTTTACGGATATTGATAGTCCGACTATCCAAACAATTAATATTGGCATTTCGGACCAAACTGTGCCAGCGAGTACGAGACAGGATGATGACGTAAATAAAAATTTAAAAAATGTTTTTTTTTTTTGTTCAAATATTAGTTTTGTTTAAATAATATTATCTCTGGTTTAATGTGTGAGTTTCAGAATAATTGGGTTTCATCG
This sequence comes from Dyspetes luteomarginatus, assembly GCA_963669185.1. NCBI lineage: Eukaryota > Metazoa > Arthropoda > Insecta > Hymenoptera > Ichneumonidae > Dyspetes > Dyspetes luteomarginatus. Next base: position 1,468,664 of record OY769906.1, read on the forward strand.
CCAAAAGATACGGTTTTTCCTGAGACTATACCGGAAGAGAGTTCGAGCACTGAAGACGAGCACGTGGCAAGTATAAATAATGATAAATAAATAATCGATCAATAATTATTTATCAGTTTTTATATCGAATATATATATATTATTATTATTTTTTTTTTTTCATTCAGACTCAAGTAATATTTAGCGTGCCAACTCCCAACGAGACTGACAAAACATCCGATGGGGTTAAAGAAGTATTTACGATATTTGCGGGTGAAGCGAGTATTTTCCACGTGGCAATGGGACGTAAGTCGAGCTCGTCAAAACCGACATTGACCATTGAGCAGGTTACAGCGATATCAAGTCTCGATCCTTGTAAATTTTTCGAGGCCAAAACTTCGACGACTTTAAAATTGGGGTGAGTTTAGGGGGTGGAAAAAAGTTTTGTTTTTTTTTTTTTTTCGAGTGGCCAATTTTTTGTTTCGGTAATTTTAGATACCCAGAAAGGACACGAGAGGAGAAGGAAGAAAAGTTGGAAAAAAAATCAGAACCAGAAGTCCCAAAAGCTAAAACTCCTCATGAAGTTTCACCAGGTGATGTCAGTGCACAGAGTCAATTTAGCGTACGCGATAATACGATTGAAAATGACGTGAGAGCTGCAACTTTTCTCGATGTTGCGGTTCTCAGATGTCTCTTTGTTTCTCAATGGAGCGAGGAAGGAATTTATTGGGCCCTCCAGTATCTTTATCGACGGTAAAATTTATTAAATTTATTACAATAAATTATTATTTTTTATATATATTTTTAAAAAATCATTTTCAATAATGTTTCATGTAAATTTAATTTATTTTTAATTTACAGTTTGAGAAAAATCAATGAGGAAAGTACAGTTCAACAGATGCCACGAAGACGAAGCAATTCTTTGCCAATTCCAAAAATTGAAGTTTCCATTTATCAAAGTCCCGAGACGAGAAAAAGGGAAGATTCGAAGGACTTGATTGATATACCGGAGCCACGCGATGTTGCTGCGATGGCTGGTAAATTTTTCAAGACAATTCGAGATTTTCTCGACGTCGAGTCGAATACATATATATATATATATGTATATAGCACATAGTTTCAGGATTCAATCTGGATACGTAATTTTTGGTTTTATCTTCGATAGATCTCACTTCATTTCCCGATTTATCGTACAACGGCAATAAAACGAGTCAAGAGAGCGAGGGCAGTCACGTGAGACGAGCGAGTGAAAAAACGAAAAAAAGAATGAAAATGGCTGATTTGAAAGCTTTCGTGGAAACAAAATTACTGTCCAAGTCTGAGAAGGCTTTGGAGAAAATTGGACAGGATGAACCGAAGCAATTTTACGAGAAGGTAATTATGAAAAAATAAAATAAAATAAAATTGAATAATTATTAAAAATATATTTATTAATTTGTTTATTTATTAGGAGTGTCACAGAAGTTTAGACACTGGTGATGATCATTTGACGAGGCCAGCCTCAACATCATCGAGAATATTTGACGCCAGAGATCCCGGACGAATGCAAAATCCGACAAATTTGATTAAGGGAAAAAGCATGCCAAGTCTAAGGTCCGTATAAGCTCGAAAAAAATAAGTCACAAATTTTCTTTTTTTCCAGAATAAAATTTTATCTCTTATCAATATATTCATTGAATCTTTATGACTTTGTATTTAGCTAAGAATCACTAGCCAAGAAAACTTAATCTTAGTTACATTATTCTACCGTTTTTTTTTTTTACGAACGATTATTGAAACCATTTTTTTTTTTTTTCTTTAATATTTCGTGAATTTCGTAGTGCTTAGGCTTTTCACACCTTGAACTGATGAGGCTACTATGAGACACACTGATAATAGAGAATGTGGCAGAATAGAATTCTATTAAATACACAATAGAAACAACAAAAATAGAAATTACAAAAAAAAATAGAAATTACAAAAAAAATAGCATCGCATAGATTTTTTTTAATCGGCCAACAAGCTCTACTGGCAATTAGTTATCGTCGTTTTTTGATAAGTAAATTTGATCCCAAATTTCACTGCTCAACAGTCGTGGCTCTCACCTGATCGCGCTTTATTATTATTATCATTATCATTATCATTATCATTATTATTATTATTATTATTATTCAAACGATTAATCGTTCAACTGGTGCGTAATGTCTATCTCTGTGTGTGTCTTTTTTTTTCTCTCTCTCTCACTCTCGTTCGACCCCTTTCACCTCGAACTCGTACTCAGCTGTTTGATTAGCGAGCTGACCGTGGGAGGGTAAGTCATCAAGCATCGTCTCCGACAGACGTTCCATTTTTTATTTTGCAACCCCTCGTGCATAATATTATTATTTAATTATAATACACATCACGCTTATTCGCGAAGCTTTTGACCTTCAATAATAAAAGCACTGCCAAAAATGTCCCATTACCAATTAAAAAACGTTTCGACCTGAGCACAGTGATAAATATATATATATAGTGCAAATATATATATATATATATATATATATATTTCCCACGCATATTAATATCGCATCAGCAATAATTATCACACCACTAGTTGAATAAAAAAAAAATTATATTCGTATCACGACGAGCTTTGGGGATCACGAGACTCTGAGGAGCTTCACGGAAAAAAATTCCCTATTTTTATTTCTCACTATATAATTTCAATTTTATTATCGTATCTTTCACATAGCTAAAACGCAGACAACTATAGATCGAAAAAAGGATTTTCTCATTTTAAATAAATTTTTTGTTTTTCACTCAAACAGAATTTATGTCATTTTTTAAATCTAATTTATTAATTTATTTAACAAAAAAAATTGTTTCATTGAGATAAAAATGTAATTTAAATCGACAAAATCCGATTTTTCACCCCGCGTAATATCGTTGACGATTATAAATCGTGGCATGTGGAAATAGGATGAAATTATGATACGAAAAAAAAAAAAAAAAAACTTCACAGTAAAAACATGAAAAATATAATTTTGAGAGCGTCGTAGATGAATCGTAGCATAGTTTTTGTTTGTCTGTCTAATAAAGTTTAGTTTGAAATTTGCATGAAAAGGAAAAAAAAAATATTTCGCGATAAATGCTTGCGAGGATTCGTAATCGTATTCGTAATCTTAGATACATCGGTGAGACGCGAATTGAGAGAAATCAGAGCAGATTTTACAGTCAATCGTACACGGCACCAAATCCCATAATTACCGTAACTGAGCACACGCCAGCACCTTCGCCTGATTATCTAAAACGTCAGGTGAGATTTTCCCTTTAATTGTATTTTTTTTGTTTTTTTTTTAAATAATTTTTTAATTTTTTTTTGTTTCACTTTTAATTGATTTCTCAAGGGTTCGATCGACAGTCAACTCGATGCAATAAGTATTCATGGCAGTCGATTAAGTTCCGAGAGAAAGCCAAGTCTTACAAGATCTCAAACGGATTCAAACATAACTTATACGGGTGATGAAGTACCCGAAGCTCCTGGCTCAGCAGCTTATATTACCAAAGAGGGTGATATAGATTGTCAAGTTGTCCTAAAGGTGAATAAACATTTGTTCGCCTTCATTTTGAATAAAATATACTTACAAAATATAAAACAAGTAACAAACATTTTGCTGAAAAGTTTGATAAATAATATATTTTTTTATACTATAATATTTTACATCACACACATATATATATTATATTTTTCAAAGTGAATTTGGCAATGTCGAGTTTCTAGAAAATATCAATAATTTTGCCATACTTTTAGCTGAATTTTTTTTTTTTTTTAATGAAATAAAAAAATATTTTTCGCCCATTTCGAGTTTACGTAATTTTTACTTTTTATTGAAAAGTTTGATAAATAATATATTTTTATATACTCTAATTTTTTATAGCACACATATATACGACATATCGTATTATATTTTTGAAAGTGAATTTGGCAATGTCGAGTTTCTGAAAAAAATATTTTTCGCCCATTTCGAGTATACTTAATTTCCACAAAGCCATTATTATTTGAAAAAGAGTAAAAATTTTTATTTCAAAATGATTTTTCAGGCTCTCCATTCCGTTGCTTTGCGTGACAATTCTTGTTGCACACTTCGTATTTGCGAAAATATATTAAACATGGTCGAGTTATTAATGGACATGGGTGTACTCAAGCAGTGTCTTCGTGAGGAAACAATGGGAAGTAGTGGAGGTACGAAAAAAAAAATTGAATATCAAATTTGCCACGACAAAAACAAAAAAAAAAACAAAAAAAAAAAATTCCATACCAAATAAAATGGCTGTTTTGAATTTTGTTAGGATCAGGTGGTGAAGCAGCTGACAAGGCAGAAAGTACGAGTGGTCGAAAGCACGATTCACCAGTCAACGATCAAGATCCTCGAAGTGAAATGGAGGGAAAACCATGGACAGCTCATGCACTTTTGTTAAATTGTGTTTTTCGTGTAATCAAACATTTGGGTTGTCCCCATGGCTGTGCTGATGGAATTCGTGGACCACAAGCTGATTTTGGACGTTCTCAAGTCCAGACAATTTTAAGTAAATTGTATCGAGCGAGTTCAAGGCAATTTTCTCGATGTTTACGATCAATGATTAGGGATCAGCCAATACCAGAGATTCTTGATCTTTTTCATTCTTACGTGGGTTTTTGCGTCGATCCAAATTCCCTATTGTCACCGTTGAGTACGTGAATCGATGAATTTTTATAAATATTTATAATCGATAAAAAAATATTTTTTTAAAATTTTATTTATTTGTTATTAATTTTATTATTTACAGATCAAAAACGAAGTTGCAGCAAATCACCAGATGTCGCTTCGCAGGGTGGTTACGCGACTAATTTTGGTGCTGGTTTGGTTGGTCCAAGTGGAATTCCAGGTGGCCCTGTAAATGGTCAGACTGCCTCGGTTTCGGCAACTGCATCTGCATTGGCTTCTGCCACTGCTGCATCGGCAACTGCATCTTATGGTGGAATTAGTTATGGTGGTCGTAATATCGAGGGACAAATAATGGGCTGTGTATTTAAAACTCTTGTCAGTAGATTTGTAAAGAGCCTTAAGGAACTCAAATCACAAGAAAATATTGCAATTTATTGTGACATCAAACAATTCATGACTTACGTCAAGGAAGCACATGGGGGAGTTTTTCGTCGTGTTGCACTCAGTGGTATTCTCGACTCGTCTGATCGTCCAAACAAAAGATGCAACAGCAATGTACGAACTACGAGAGTAATAAGGTAATTTTCGTTGATTTAATATTTGATAAAATTTTATTATTATCATTATTTTTAATTAAATTTTTAATCATTGAGAAATTTTTTAATAATTTTGTTTATTTTTTATTATCCATCAGGCATATTTATCAACCGGATTATGAAGACAGTGCTGAATTGGCAGGTGACACTTGTTACACTATGGACGATCGTGGAACACGAAAATGTTTGTTTAAAAAAAGAAGTACTTCGTCAACTTGCGCTGTGAGTTGTGAAAATTTTAGATTTTTTAAAAAATTTTATCTACAATTATTTGTAGAAAAAGGTGAACTTTTTTTTTTTTTTTCACACCTCAGAGTCTTTTGGAAACTGAACTGAGCGAAGAAAATGCCAAAATAAGCCAAAGTCCTCTTGGAAATCTTCGCAAGAAACATCACGTGCTCACACCAAGGCAGAGCGAGAGAAATTTAGGAATTGGCGAATCTTTCTTGGGAGCGGGAAAATCAAGGAAATCAAAGAGATTTCAGATTGGTGGAATAGGTAAAATTTATGGGATGAAATTTTATTATTATTATTATTTTTTACTAATTTTGTCATTTAATGATTTTTCTTCTACTTGCAGTAAATTGGTTTCGAAAGGAATACGGCAGAACAGATTCCACTGACAGCCACGAGAGCAGTGAATCACCGACTGAGGGTAGTTTTGCGAGGCAATCCAGTCTGCGTCGTCCACACTATCGTGAAACATCACGAACGAGCAGAGGGTAAATTTATCGAATTGTAGCCATTTTGTTAAAAAAAAAACGTATTTTTTTCGTCAAAGATTTTTTTTGTTAAATTTATTTATAAATTTACGAAAAATATTAAATTTATTTATAAATTTACGAAAAATATGTTATTTATTTATAAATTTACGAAAAATATGAAATTTATTTATAAATTTATGAAAAATATTAAATTTATTTATAAATTTACAAAAAAACATTTAAATGTTTTATAAATTTACAAAAAAACATTTAAATGTTTTGCAGAGTGAGCCAAACACTGCAAAGGGCAAAACGTCGAATGGAAGATCAGTTGAATAAAATTGGTCTGGGAAAGGGTAAAAAGAAGGAGAGCCTCGAGGAGGCACCAGGAAGTTGTGAGTAAAAAAAACCATGATGGATTAAAAAAAAAATCCATCATAATTTTTGTCAAATTGTTATTCTTGTTGACTCGTTAATATTAAAGATTTCAGTAGGAGAAATTCAATGGACATTGGCGAAGCTTCTAGAGAGTCAGAGTTTGTAGTATTGAAAGAGCGAAGATTAGTTCCACATTTAGCAGTTTACGATGGACTGCAGAGATTTTCATTTTTATTGGAGACTTGTCAGCCTGGTTCAGTGCCTGATCATCATTTAATAGCTGCACTTTTGGATCTCGTAAATATTTGCAATTTAATATATATATGTATATATATATATTTTCTCACTGAATTCTGCCACCATTTTGTAAAAATTGATGAAAATTTTTCCACAGCCTTATGCACCAGTAGTCGCAAGAGCATCGTTAATTCTTGAATGTGCCCATCTCGTTCATCAATGCAACAAAGGTCATTGGCCCATTTGGATGAAGTTAAATTTTCCAATGTTTCGTTCATCGGTTCCAATGTCAAACAGAAATGCACCAACTGGTCTGAGGCGAACCCACGTATTGCAGCGAGCAGCTGGAAAACTTTTTTATCAATGGGCAGAGGTCAGAATATATTAATTATATTTTTTTTTTCATTTATTTCTGTAATAAAAGGTCAAAGGTTTCAAAAAGGTCAAAGTGATGATAAAATTTTTGAATTTTTTCATAGGCAATTGGGACCAGGCTGGAAGAGCTCATGGCAGAGGACAAGCAAAATGTCGATCAAATAATTGGAATGATGTCAGACGAGACGAAACAACGAGAGTTGATAGTCGAGGACGAGGAGGAAGATTTTATGGACGAAGGTAAATTATATATTTTTTTAATGGTTTTTTTAAAAATATAATTAATTTTTTCTTTTACAGCGAGTATAAATGGTTATGGTTCTCAATGTCCTGTCGCCCTGAGAATGGTCGCTTGTATTCTTCTCCTCGAAGTGACAGCATTTCTTCGAGAAACGTATCAGACTCTTCCAAAATCGAGCAGATTATCAACAAAGGAACGTCCACCACCCTGGGAAAGAATGTACAGTCGTGAGGCAAACCGTCGTTGGAGCATGGCATTGTCTTCAATGGGTCAATCGCAAACTTCGGCTCAAAGTCTTCAGTCAATTGCTGGTGATCGTGAAACTGGTAAGATTAAAAAAATTACGATAGTCAAAAAATTGATTCTCGATGAGGCAGAAAATTTTGAAAATTTCATTCCAGAACGAAAAATTAGTTTTGTTCTTCATGAGCCTGACAATGAGTCCGAGGGAAGTAGCAAATCAACGGTTACCATACAGGGTGAAGAAATGGTGAATAATGAAAGAGAAAAAAATAAACGTGTCCAAGGTCCACAGGGCAGGCCATTTTTGCTCAGAAGAGGAACTGCAGGAAATACGACTGGATCGTTTAAGCGAAGAAGCCTGAAACTTCGTCGTGGCACGAAGGAGGGAAAAGAAACGGAATGCGAGGCCTGTAAGTATTTTTTTTTTTTTTTTTTAAATTTTGAAATGTCAAAATTAAATTATTTTTTTTTCCTTTTGTTATTGGTAAAAAAAAAAAAAAAATATTATTATTTGCTCCGTACAGTTGTTCGTTCGATCGATGCTGTCAGACGTGCAGATTCCATTCAATCAAAGAGAAAAGTGAGTTCGTTATCAGACAGAAGTGACACATCCGAGCCTGGCCTTTGTGGTGGTGAGGTCAGTGGTGAAGAATCACCTGGAATTTTAAGTGACGATCAACCCCCCGAAAGTCCAAGTGACTCGAACGACACCGACGAGACAAACAAAAATTTTCCCTGGATGAAAGTTCTCATTCAGGTTTTAAATTCATTTAATTTTTATTGTTCCCATCAAAATTTTTGCCACCCTTATTGTCATCGAAGGCAAATGCGTGCAAGTGGCCGACTGATAAAATCGGTGAGAAAAATTTACGGCGAAGAGTTTGGTATCCTAAATGGCAAGGGTACGTTTGATTTTGATGGTGATAAAAAAGATGAAAATAAAAAGGATAAACGAGGTCGAAAGATTTCGGAGCAAACGAGCGCGCAGGTCTCACCAGTGAGGAGGAAAGACAGCGTTGGTAAAAAATTCAAGTAGGTTGTCGGCCATTTTTTATTTTATTTTTCTATTCTGATCTGAAATTTTTAATCAAAAATGATTTTCTCTTAATTACGAAGGATCGACAAAAGTCTCGAGGGTTCCCAATCTGGCAGATTGACCGGTGGAAATCGTGACTCGTCGAAAGATTTGGCTGATCAAGATTCGGAACGTGGTAGAAATTCAACGAAAAAATTGCCGATCGACGACGATGAGAATAATGGGGAGAAGGAATCTCCGTTAATCCTGAAGTACATAAAAACTCAAGTCAAGGATGCATTTCACGCTCCTTTGGCCAGTTTGGTCAAAGGAGCTGTGGTAATGTCAGAGGAGCTTTTCATCGATGCACTTCCGGTTGCTTGGGAACTTTTGCTCGAGTCAAATCAGGAAGTTGCAGCATCTGCTGCATCACTTTTTATCGTAGCTGCTGTCAGGGCACCAAATCAAGCCAGTGAAATAATGCATCAGGGTCTTCAGCACAGTAGCACCTCGGTTAGAATAAATGCCATACTCAGATTTCAAGTATTGTGGAAACTTCGTTATCAGGTATGGCCAAGAATGGAGGAACCTGCTCACATGACCTTCAAAGTACCACCACCTGGAATTGAATTTACTCTGCCATCGCCAAAAATTGGCATTGAGTCATTGCCGGTCGTGGATCCACCGTGGATGCCACAGGTAAAGACTAAGGTCGAAGAAGTCACCATCAATCAGGAACGCCATGTAAGTATTTTTATTAAGAGATGCCTTGTTGAGATACACTTATTTTTTTGGGTTTCTTCAGAGATCACTCGTGACTGCTACAAAGACAAGGAAAAAACAACAGACTGAGCTTATAAAAAAAGCATTGCAAGCTCAGGATGACAAGAAGAGAGAAGAGAGAGAAAATTTTCTCATTACGACAATACCGATAACGGTTCAAGCAGCTTACGAGCCTAGTCCAGCTGGCGATGATCATGATGAAGGTTTCATTTTCATTTTTTTTTTTCATGATTTTTACTTTAAAAAGTGATTAAAAAATAATAATAATTAATATTGCAGGTGCTGCGGATGACGATGGTGGTGAAACTGCACCGAGAAATACATCCCATCATGGACAATCTGCTCTGTCGTTATTTCCATCATCATTGTGCTCGGCCATTGTTCAAATTATTAATCTTCTTGATGATGCAGCTGTTTCTGATGATGGTAATTCCGTTTACGAGGTTGCTTATCAAGTGAGTTTGGGAGAATTATTTTTATCAACAAAAATAATAATAATAAAATAAATCTTCATATCAAATAAAATCAAATTTTATGGTTTTAGGTAATTTGGAGTTGTCTCGTTGAGGACAGTGCATTATTTCTTCGTTATGTACTCGAACGTTTAACTCGTGACAAACAAGAATTAATGTTTAAAATTTTACGACATTTGATAAGATTTGTACCAAAATTGCCACAACAGGCTGCATTTGCATTGTACAATTACATCATTGGTTACGTTATGTTTTACGTCAGATCGCCACACGAGGGTGGACAAAAACTCATAGGAACAGCACTTTCTATTTTGTGGATGGTCAGCTGCTTTTTTTTTTTTATTAATGAAGAAAAAAAAGTTACAAAATTATTTCTTGTTTTTTGTTTGTTTCGTCATTTAGTTTTTGATTTTTTTTTTCTCCAGGTTGTCCACAGCGTGCATGGAATTATGTTCAAGGATCTCAAGCAAATTTTACGAAAGGAACAATGCGATGCTTCGATACTTTTGACAGCAAACGTGCCATCAGCTAAGAAAATAATCGTTCATGGTCCACAAGATCCAGATGCTGGGGGCATACCGTCACAATTTCCGGTTCAAGAGGACACTCAATTTTGTCAGATTCTTCGGGAATCTCTTGATTTTTTTGGCATCGATGAGCCCAAGCACAGAGAATACTTTCTCGTCGATTATAAAACTCGTAAGTTTTTCATATATATATTTTTATTTTTCTCTCTTTATTTTATCAATTAATTATTTTTAATTCCATCGTTTTTTTTTTGTTTATTATTTTTTTTATTCTTTTGTTTTTCAGATCAAATACACAATCCTAGCTCGTATGTCAGGGATTATTATTTTTTCAAAAGATCGCAATATCCTCAGCTCGAGCTGGTTCACATGAAACCCGAGGATGCCTTCAATGCACTTCAGCGACAGGAATTAGTTCACAAGTTCGTTGAAATTGGCAAAGTTCTTTTGACTTGGGCGATATTGAAAAACGTTGATATGGTCGTGCAGAGGGTTGTTTTTTTGCACGAGGAACTCATGAAACTTCCCTCATTTCCGAGAAAAGCACTGGAGGCTGATCTTGATTTGTACAAGGGCGGTGAAATTGGAAGAGTAAGAGTAACGATGATTAATCCTTTCCATGCCATGTGAAAAATGGCACCTGATCCATACAAAAATGGGTCCATCGACTTTGACGATTTTTTCCCCTATTCAAAGTGCTTCTAAAAATCCCTAAAAATTTGTGAATATCTTTCAAACTTTGTAGAATAAATGTCATTACTTCATTTTGGAAAAAAATTAAGTTTAATATAATTTAATTATCGAAGAATAATTAATAATTCGGGGGATAAATTAAATCGACCGGAAACGAAAGAGCTATATTTGTACGGAACTGGTTAACCCTTTTCATACCATGTGAAAAATGGCACCTGATCCATACAAAAATGGGTCCATCGAGTTTGACGATTTTTTCCCCTATTCAAAGTGCTTCTAAAAATCCCTAAAAATTTGTGAATATCTTTCAAACTTTGTAGAATAAATGTCATTACTTCATTTTGGAAAAAAATTAAGTTTAATATAATTTAATTATCGAAGAATAATTAATAATTCGGGGGATAAATTAAATCGACCGGAAACGAAAGAGCTATATTTGTACGGAACTGGTTAACCCTTTCCATGCCATGTGAAAAATGGCACCTGATCCATACAAAAATGGGTCCATCGAGTCTGACGATTTTTTCCCCTATTCAAAGTGATTCTAAAAATCCCTAAAAATTTGTGAATATCCTTCAAACTTTGTAGAATAAATGTCATTACTTCATTTTGGAAAAAAATTAAGTTTAATATAATTTAATTATCGAAGAATAATTAATAATTCGGGGGATAAATTAAATCGACCGGAAACGAAAGAGCTATATTTGTACGGAACTGGTTAACCCTTTTCATACCATGTGAAAATTGGCACCTGATCCATACAAAAATGGGTCCATCGAGTCTGACGATTTTTTCCCCTATTCAAAGTGATTCTAAAAATCCCTAAAAATTTGTGAATATCCTTCAAACTTTGTAGAATAAATGTCATTATTTCATTTTGGAAAAAAATTAAGTTTAATATAATTTAATTATCGAAGAATAATTAATAATTCGGGGGATAAATTAAATCGACCGGAAACGAAAGAGCTATATTTGTACGGAACTGGTTAACCCTTTTCATACCATATGAAAAATGGCACTTGATCCATACAAAAATGGGTCTATCGAGTTTGACGACTTTTTCCCCTATTCAAAGTGATTCTAAAAATCCCTAAAAATTTGTGAATATCCTTCAAGCTTTGTAGAATAAATGTCATTACTTCATTTTGGAAAAAAATTAAGTTTAATATAATTTAATTATCGAAGAATAATTAATAATTAGGGAGATAAATTGAATCGACCGGAAGTGAAAAACTTTGAACATTTACTTAATTTTGGAAAAAATGAAGTTTAGTCTAATTTAATTATCGAAGAATAATCAATAATTAGGGAGATAAATTGAATCTACCGGAAGTGAAAGACCCATATTTGTACGGAAAGGGTTAAATTTCATAATGAAAAAAAAAAAAAAAAAAAACAGAATATTGTACATTTTGATTTGTCTCGTAGGAACTTTTGGGCCTCGACGTGATGCATAAATTTATGTGGGTCAGATTGATTGCTCGAATGTTTGAAGCAATGGCTGGTAATTTTGCTTATTCCGGTGACATACATTTATTCCTGAATGTCCTGAATGGCGCGGTAATTCTTCACAGTGAAGATTCTTGCATTCTTCGTTACGTGGTCGCGACATACATCAATGCAGCTCACAATTTTAAAAATATATTTTCGACAAATGGTTATTTATTGATAATGCCATCGTTGTTACAATTATACGCGACACATCAAACCAACAAATTGGTCACAACTACAGTGGAATATGCGGTCAAACAATTTTATTTGATGAATCGAAAACCATTTATTCTTCAAATGTTTGGCAGCGTCTCGACGATTTTGGATACTGACGAGACCAGCACTCATGGGGATGCTCACAAAGTATGAAAAAAAAAAATTTCACATGGCAAAAAAAATTTATCGAAATATTTTCAATAATTTTTGTTTTTCTCTGATAAGATTTTTTAAAATGAATTTCGTATGTTTTTCAGGTACAATCGACATGTCTATTTAATTTATTACTCAGTCTGGAAACGCCATCACCCGATCCATTAAATATTGGTGAGCTCGTAAAGGAGGAAAAACCACTCAAGGCCATAGATTTTTGTTATCACGATGAGAATGAAATGGTGACAGTTCTTGATTGCATATCTCTTTGCGTAATGGTAATTGCATACGCGGCAGATTCAATCAGAGGTCAACAAATGTTGGTAAGAAACAAAAAAAAAACGATAAATTTTATATAATTTGTTTTTTTTTTTTTTCCATTGTCAATCGAACTGTCAATTATTTGTTTTATTTAATTTGCACATCCAGACAATTCTCGAGGCAATATTGCCATGTTACGTTCAACAAATACAATCGCCAACTTACAACAAGGAGGGCAAAACTGAAAAAGAAATAATTAATCAGCTCGCAATAGCTGTCAAGACTTTGGTAAATAATTCCGAGGCATTGACAAAGTGAGTAAAGATCGATTTTTCGATTAAAATAATAATCAAAGTCACTTTGATTCATTCGATAAATTATTTGTCTTAATTTTCTAATGTAAAAAAAAAAACAAAAAAAAAAGGTATTACAACGGACCCCAAAAATCAAGTCCCGAGCACAAGGGTTCGAGTCAAAGAAATTATGGCAAAGGTCCTTACTCGCCGGGCTTTGATTTCGAGGACGAGACTCATGTGACAAAATATATGGAACATGCAAAAGCGAGAAATCTTTACGATCGTGATAACGAGGATACCGAGAGTTGTCACAAAAATGAATTTAGACGACCACGTGATACTTTATTAAATATGGTCGGTGATTTTGTGGCTCGTTGCTCAGTCAGACTCGCAGAATTAAATAAAAAGTCACAGGATGGAAAAACCATTGAATTATTAGACTCGAAGTGTCATGTGGTAAAAAAAAAATTTTGAATAAAAATAATTTGATTAATAATTCGAGTAATTAATTTATAATTAATGTATTTTTATTTTTAGCGATTAGCTGACGTTGCTCACAGTCTTTTGAAGGTTTCACCCTACGATCCAGAAACAATGGCTTGTCGTGGACTCAAAAGATATATGAATGACGTTTTACCCTCCACCGAATGGTCAAATGACGATATGAGACCTGCCCTGACAATTATTCTTCGCAGGCTCGATAAGACGTTTAGTAAAATTTATAAAAAAGCATCAGTACGACGTAATACTGATTGGGATGCTGCGAGTGATTTGCTCAAAGGAATATACGAGACTTTATCGAGATATCCTTACATAGCACATTTTCAATATTTAAAAACATTATTGAGCACTTGTCAGGCATTAATTGTCGGTGATACTGGCCTCGTTGAAGTAACTTCTGCAGCTTCTGCAGCTTTAATGAGTAAAATTCCACCACAACATTTTTGCTCAACGGTACTTCGTCTTATTGCCCTTCATGTTATCTCATTGGGTGAAGGATATTCCCTTGAAAATGTTTGCGGTGGACAAGCAATGTTTGCCACTCAAATAAGAACGGAAAATATGCTGCTAAATTTATTAATACCACTTTTTCTTCGAGTTGGAACTGGCCGAAAAGGTAAATAAATTGTCCAACAATTATTATTATTTTTTCTTCTTCATTTGATCGAATTAATTTGAGTAAAAATTTTTTTCACCCCTTCGTCAGATGTCCCAAAATTACGACAATCGGATATTAGTTTTGCACTTACTGCAGTACTTAATACTCTTTGGCCACCGGGGGCAAAAACAGCCCCAATTGTAACACAAAATTTAAAAACTGCAGCTGAAATGAGAGCTGGAAGTTTGACATTTACAGCGAGAGATCCAAAAATATCGACGAAAATATCATTGGCACTTTATCAAGTTGCTTTTTTGGGTAAATTTATTCTCGTTAAAATTTCTCAAATTTCATTGCTTTTTTTTTTTTTCACGATTTTTATGAGGGGTGAATTTTTGTTGCTTTTTTTTCCAATCAGCTATGAAAATTATGACGATATGCTTCGAGATGGAGTTGAGGACAGAATGGCCAAAAATTTTGCGTACGATGAGATTACTGAATAAACGAAATGAGGCGTCCATACATTTGTGGAATTTTCTTGAATTCGTTGTGACCCATCGAACAGCACTTTATATTCAAATGCTTCCATTTATTGTTCATAAAATTGGCCAACCACCAATTTCTGAGCACGAACGTAACATGCAGAGTACAATACGCGATAAGATAAGCGGTGAAAGAATTGCTTTTCCAAAATCGAGGGGTACACTTTTGGGTGACCTTCTTCATGAACTCAGAGATCTCAAGGAGGAGATTGAGGACAGAAAATTTGGTATATTTTTTTTTCATCACACAAATGACTGATAAATTAAAATAAATTTTTCTCTGATTTTTATTTTCAATAATAATAATAATAATAATTTTTTTTTCAAAATATTTTAGACGAAATGCAACCAGAGCCAAAAAGAAGTGTCGTCGATATGCATCCTGGTGCACCAAATTTAAATGATGGTCAGCCACGAACTCAAAGGCCTTCTCTCTTGATTGATTTGCTAACCGGTGATCTTGGCTCGAGAGCTCACATTGTACGAACACCTGCCGAAACTCCAATATCTCACTCGGGCACTCTTCATTCTCTTCCACACTCGATTCATCAATCAATGACATCGAGCAGCACGACAAGATCATCGGTTGGAGCTAGTCATGGATCAGCCCCAGCTAATGGAATTAACGCAGCAAGGGGTATGTGATTTTTTTTTTCCAATTTTTATTGATAAAACAAAAAAAAACTACCCCTAAAAAAATACGATGTTTAGTATTATTAAAAAAAATAATAATAATAATAACGGAAAGAAAAAAAAAATGTCAAGACAGCACGATGTTGGACGAGTGTGTTTTGTTGGTCATCTTGGAAAATTTTTTATGTTGATGCAATTATTTAATATGATTATGATAAACAAAATAATGTCATGAATATTTATTATTATTCGTAATATCTATAATCCATAATTATCGATGTCGAGATATTTATTTATATTTATTCATCTCTATCTTGCGTTTTGGAAAATCGTAAAAAAAAAACATCACAACAAAAAAAAAAAAAAAAAAACAAACCTGTCTCTTTCGACTGTAAATTGTGCGTCCTAGGATCGGTATCGAGCACGAGCGCAGGATCCTCGACTCTAAGGGGGAGCAGCGACATGGCTCATGGAGAATTATTAACCGACCAGCCACTACCGACAGGTATCTAGCTTGTTTTGTGCGCCCTCGAGCCAATTAAAAAAAAAAACAAAAAAGAAAATCAAAAAAAAAATCACATTAGCCATTTCGCGAGATTCGATTTGTTTTTTTTTCTTTTTTTTTTTCTCAACATCTCGCGAAAAAGGTTTGCGTGATTTATGAGTATTCATTTTCTCGAGTATGTGTGTTCGTTTTTATTAGCGTTCATATAAAAATTCGTGCAAGAGAAAAAAAAAACCCGGAAAAAGGTCTGGAGGATTTGATTGATTTTATTGTAAATTAAAAAAACAAAATAATATATATATTTTTTATTAATAAATAAATAAATAAATCCTCCAGTCTTTTGGCCGTGGAAATAAAAAGCTGGCGCTACCGGTGTGTGGCGAGATCGGTATCGTCTGAACGCTGGCACAAACGCTGGCCTAAATATAAAACAAAACAAAAAAAAAAACCGCTTTACTACCACAGTTGGATCGAGCCATTGTCTATAGGGCACTGCGGCGATAATTGAAATTATATGAAACAATTTTTTTTTTTTTTTTCTTTTTATACTGAAAAACAGATCGATTTTTATAGGAACCTTTTTGTTTATCCATTTGCAATTATCCATTTAATGGCCACAGGGACCTTTTTTTTTACAAAATATATATATATATATATTCACATTTTGTTAAATCGATTAATTTATTGATTGTTAATCATGCATTTTTTTTTTTCTTTGTGCACATTTTAATACGTGCAAGCTAATTCTTCAAATTCGGGTCGTGTGATTGACACACTGATCATTGCGTTGCTTCCAATGCTAGCTAGGGAACGGAGGTAAGCGGACCGAAACTACATGATTATTATTATTATTATTATTATTCCTATTATTATTATCATTATTATTATCATTATTATTATTATTATTATTATTATTATTATTCTCACGATAACTAATTAATCATTAATTATTTCCTCGTACGTGTGCCTCCTCTAATATGCTTACATCACTATATCGTATATCTCAAAAACATTGATTATACATATTATTATTATTATTATTATTATTATTATTATTATTATACTATATTCCTATTTTTTTTATTGAAATGTACGACTACAGTCAATCTTCCCTGACCTACCCCTCGGCCACTATTACTATATTGCGTTCTTCACTCACTTTACTTCCCGTTAAATGGTATGACAACTATTACTACTGAAACTCGACACTCGATTTCGTATTAATTTGAAAGAAAAAAAAAAAAAATGAAAAAAAAAAAACAACTTTTCTTTCCTTCAATTTTTTCTTTCAATTTGAGTTTTCACGCCCTCATTACATATGTGCTATATAAATATGGCAGAGTCCAACATTGACCAGCGAGTTAATTTTTTTTAATTTTCGTGATGGTTTGAACTTGCTGGACCAATGATGGAATCAGCCATACACTATATCTCTCTTTTTGACGTTAAACAACTGCACACCGAACTTATATAATACCGTATAGCAGTATTTAGACAATGGTAATGTCCAACAGTTGGTACCCATTTTTCTAATAATTGCGTAGAAAAATTTATTAAAAAAACTAAAAAAAAAAAAAGAAAAAAAAATTGTAACATAAAAATACTCTGCACACTACGTAGTTGCTTCGACGGCTTTCAACTGCTTTTCGCTGCTATTCTCTACTGATTTTTTTTTCTTCTTTTTACTAAAAAAAAAACAAAAAGGTCTCTACACTATATATATATATATATTTATAATCGAATTAATTTTGTTTTGTTTTGTTAAATATAATTATACCATTTTGTGAAAATTAGCGCAATGTCCATCCACTCATCGTGACCATTAAGCTCACCTTCATCGACGCTAAAATAACGATCATCGTCTTGTCATGCAAAGTCGTTCGATATATTTTTTTTTTCTTCAATATTTTCGATTATGAGAATCAAAGAGTTGATCAAAAAAATTGTGTGATAATGATGGGAGAAAAGAAAAATGGTTCGAAGCAACCGCGTAGGGTAGTAGAGAGAGAGATCGACGTTGTTAATAATTCATAGAGTGTATTATTATTATTATTATTATTGATGAAGCGATTAGATAATATTTTTCGTACAAGAATACGACGCGATCGAGGATCCACAGACGCAGATGAGATGATTTAATGTTTATCATCGTGACTTCCCACTGCGTATTGTGATCTGTCTTGATAAATGTGCGATGATCGTTTCTCGCTCACTGTCTATTCTAATTCTCGCTCATTTCTCTTTGCCCTAATTTCATTCTCTCTCATTCTCTCTCTCTCTCTCTCTCTTTCTCTCTCTCTCTCTCTCTTTCTCTCTCTCTCTCTCTCTCTTCCTCTCTTTCTCCCTCTCCCTCTTTCTCTCTCTCTCTCTCTCTTTCTCTCTCTCTTTCTCTCTCTCTTACTCTCTCTCTCTCTCTTTCTGTCTCTCTTTCTCTCTCTCTTTCTCTCTCTCTTTCTCTATCTCTTTCTCTCTCTCTCTCTCTTCCTCTCTTTCTCTCTCTCTCCCTCTCTCTCTCTCTCTCTCTCTCTCTCTCTCTCTCTCTCTCTCTCTCTCTCTCTCTCTCTCTCTCTCTCTCTCTCTCTCTCTCTCTCTCTCTCTCTCTCTCTCTCTCTCTCTCTCTCTCTCTCTCGTTTCCCCCTCATATACTAGACGTTCGATGTGGCATGTTTCAGATAGATCCCAACCATCTTCTACTAGCGATGAACGTAACCATGTTAAGCCTCATTCCACTTACTTACCTCATCAAAAGACGTCTAAACTGCGCTTTGTCTCTTCCGTAGAGTTTAGGCACTCGTCAGGTAAATTTCCCCCCTCAAACTCTAGCCCCCCCCCTAAAGCAAAAAAAAAACAAAACATAATTGGTAATGTTAGTTATGACATAGACGCACTCGCACTAGATATATATATATATATATATCGATTATATATACAAATTATTTACAGACCCAATATTTGATTAAATTTTATCGTAAAATATCGAAAATATTGACAAAAGTGAAAGAAAAAAATTAAGTCAATTAAATTTTCATTCCACTAAAAATTAACTTTTTCCCTCATCCTATATCGTGTAACGATGTTCTGTAAGTCGCTTTATTCCATTCATTTTTTTATACACCCGAGACTCTCTCTCGTGAATTATCATGAACGTCAAATTGATTGTCTCAGGTATATATATATATATTGTTTTTTTTTTGTTTCTGTCAAAGAGAAAAATTGTCATCAATTGTTATTTTTAAATTCTTCATTATATTCAAGCATGATTATATTGTTATTAATTTTGTGCTTAATATTTATCTTGTTCTCGCTACGTGTTTGATGCGTTTACACAGCTAAATATATTCTGTAATATAGTATATAATATATATACATATATACATATATATATATATATATATATATATATATATATATATATATATATATACACAATAAATTACAACACTCTTGTGACATTCCACAAATTTATGTCTTTCGTACACGAGAGAAAAAAAAAAAAAACTTTTCAAATTAAACATAAAATAATTGCATGTCTAGTTTGACAAGAAAAAAGTCTTTAGAAACCTGAGAAAAAAAGTAAAAAGTAAAAAAAAAGTTTTAAAAAAAATCATTACGGAAATGATCTCGGATTGTTTCGATTCGCTAAATAGGCGAAACCGTGACGAGTCAACTGAGTCCGAGCAGTCCGATCGAGGACAGTTCAGGGGATTCGCGACCAGACAAGCCTCGTTTGCAACGATCGATGGGCCAAAGCAAGAGGACATTTCGTTTAAGAAAAAGTCGGAAGAGTCACATTGATGTAATTATCGATAAATTTTGAGGTCAAAATGGAGTAAAAAAAAAAAAAAAATCGGCCATTTAATTTCCGTTTGATAATTTAATTCGCAGATTCCCCATTTAAAATTGGAACACCGAGATTCGTCACCGGTTCAACCTCGAATTCAAACTCCACCATCATCGGCTGTTGAATCGACGATATTCAGTATACCATCAGAATCCTCGTCGTTTCGTTCACGAAGAAGTTCATCGATGCGTCAATCTGACCTCGATCGTAGCAATAATCTTGCCCCGATGGACCAGCATCAACAAAATCTTCATCATCATCATTTCCATTTGCATCATTATCTTCATCCCCAGTCTGATATTTCATGGGACGAGGATACATCGAGCACTTCCGGTTATCGAGAATCTTACAGCATGCAGTTGGTCTCGCTTGAGGGAAATGGGGGGAGAAATGGCAACAATGCACCACCATTGGCATCACCAGATTTAAATGACATACCATCAACGAGCAGTACAGCAACCAATTATATGGGTTACGATGGTAGCTCACCCGATTGCTCCATTAATGGAAGTGGTGGTGAAAAAACTGCTCTCTTAAATTCTAGCCAGAGAACAGCCTCCCAACAATCTTTGCTGATGGTATTTCAAACACAGGACGAGGATACTCTGATCTAATCGTAACTCAGTTCTCATGGACCGCGAGCTTAAATCGAAACATGGTAAAATCTATATTGAATAATAATACGTAGACTGTTAAATTGGGAATGAGAGGGGAGGTAGATGGAGGGTGAGAAAGGGAGGAGGATGATGAGAGAGAGAAAGTGAGAAAGAAATATGAGAGAGAGAAAAATGAGAGAGAAAGATGAGAGAAAGAAAAGGGAGTAAAAGTCTACGTTGTAGCCGTAGATCGCGATTTCGGGACCGACAGAGGCCTAAACATTTGTACGACACGAAATGTGTGTAAAAGGATTTATGAAATGTTTTAGATAAAGCGATGAATAACAAAACAAACGTCTCATCATTTGATTACATTTTCCTTCCATTCCTGATGATTTTTTAATATTTTTTATACAATATTTAAATGGTACGTAACAAAACGGAAACGAAGCGTATGTAAGGAGGATCTTGGTGAGGAGTCTGTTGTGGCTGTCGGGGGGTGGGTGATGAGATTAGATGGTTTGGATGAATCGACGAATAACAAACGAGCTTTTGGGGCCTTAATTATGTGTTCCTTTTCATGAGATGCTTGAACGGTACGTCTCTTCGTGCGAGAAGATGCCAAAATGGAAGCCGAAATGGAAGCCAAAATGGAAGCCAAAATGGCAGCCACAATGGAAGCCAAAATGGCAGCCACAATGGCAGCCATAATGGAAGAATTACGAGTATGGCAGAAACTATCCAGCAGACGTCCATTGTGTTTCTCTCGGAATGATAATGAAATTAGACGTTTTAGATAAATTGACATTCGTCAATTTTATAACAAACGAGCTTTTGGGGCCTTAATTATGTGTTCCTTTTCATACGATGCTTAAATGGTACGTCTCTTCGTGCGGGAAGATGCCAAAATGGAAGCCGAAATGGAAGCCAAAATGGAATCCACAATGGAAGCCAAAATGGCAGCCACAATGGAAGCCAAAATGGCAGCCAAAATGGAAGAATTACGGGTATGGCAGAAACTATCCAGCAGAAGTCCATTGTGCTTCTCTCGGAATGATAATGAAATTAGAAGTTTTAGATAAATTGACGAATAACAAACAAGCTTTTGGGGCCTTAATTATGTGTTCCTTTTCATGAGATGGTTGAACGGTACGTCTCTTTGTGCGGGAAGATGCCAAAATGGAAGCCGAAATGGAAGCCAAAATGGAAGCCAAAATGGCAGCCACAATGGAAGCCAAAATGGCAGCCACAATGGAAGCCAAAATGGCAGCCAAAATGGAAGAATTACGGGTATGGCAGAAACTATCCAGCAGACGTCCATTGTGTTTCTCTCGGAATGATAATGAAATTAGACGTTTTAGATAAATTGACGAATAACAAACGAGCTTTTGGGGCCTTAAAATTATGTGTTCCTTTTCATACGATGTTTGAACGATACGCCTGTTTGTGAGGAAGATCGATGCTTATATCAGCCAAAATGTACGATACTGCAGCAAAAAGAGCTGTACTCTTGTCCAATGCAATTGGATCCTCGACATCCATTGTGTCTGCCTCGGAGTGATGGTACCAAAAGTATCTTTCATTTTGGGTCCATAGTGAAGCTCCAGGCACACCATTGGCTATCCATGCGTCTATGTCCGGTCCTTCACTCGGACTTTCCAATGAAGTTGCACCCAATGGCTCGAGCAATCTTTTTTCAAATATATAAAAAAAGATTTAAAAAAAAAAATTGTTTCTCTCAACCTAACGAGCCAGTGCTGAATTAATTCAAAGTAAGACTAACCGCAAAATTTTTTCAAGGACACATCGAACTGTCAACTGTCCATCGTACTTAAGACCCAATGGATTAAAAGTTCCCATATCCGATTCCATGACGAATTGAAAATTGGCCTGTTCGTTAATGTGTTCATTTATGTACTGATTGGCTCCGATTATTCCCATTTCCTCACCGGTCCACATGATCGATCTTCATAGTCGGAAGAATTTCATGATTTTTGTCACTCTTTTTTTTTTTGGTTTTTTTTTTTTTTACGACAGAACAATGAGATTTGAAATTATGAAAAATCGAAGAGTCACCTGATTGTTCGTTTGGCTCGTAGATTTAAATGTTTGAGGAGTACCAAAGAGTTCCACGATGTGAAAGCTCCGCCACCATCGTCCATTGCACCCTGACCCACGTCCCAACTGTCCACATGACCCGATACCACGACTACTTTTTTCGGATTCTTACTGCCAATTATCTCCGAGATGATATTTCTCGATTTACCATCTGGCAATGTTTTTGCCCCCATGATTATTTTCAATGAAATTCGCTGGCCTATAAAATGAAAATTTTATTAAAAATTTGTTTTTAAATTTTCAATGTTTTGTCATTTTTTTTTTTTTTTTTTAACCTCTGTCGGCGATTCTACTCAATAGCGATGCATCCTCGTGGGTTATACAAGCTGCAGGAATTTTTGTTACATTATCAGCGTAATTCATCATACCGGTGTGAGGCGTGTAAAGTGAGAATGGCGTTATCGATCTTATCAGTGTCGCCACTGCACCGAGTTTTGCAGCCTCGACCGCTCCTACCGAACGATATTGAACTGTCGATCCATACGATACGAATTTTTGATTGTAAATAACAATTTTTCCTGGTACCTAAAAGTTATTTTTTATTTTTTATTGCCCTTGAAAAAAATTGTGTATATATATATATACATATAAATTGATTTTAGAATTTTTTTTTTCCAATTCCCATCATAAAAAAGTATAGATTTGCATTTTAAAAACTTCCTCGCAAAAGGGGAGTACTGGCAAAAAATCGTAAGGGGTGCCGCAATTGCTATTTAGAAGTATTTTTTTGTAATTATTTTAGAATTAATTGTAAATATATAATATAATATATAATATAATATATAATATAATATATAATATAATATATAATATAATATATAATATAATATATAATATAATATATAATATAATATATAATATAATATATAATATAATATATAATATAATATATAATATAATATATAATATAATATAGAAAGCTGACCTCGGCGGCCCTTTGTTTTAATTCATCGAAACTTTTGACTACAATGGCATCGGCTGTGATGCCATCATCGGATGTGCCTATGCTGTATCCCAAGCCCAACATTTTTATGTCTTTGATTCTTGGCACCAAGAGAGTTGCACTTTCGTGACCTCTGTTAATTACGAATTAAATTACATTTAATGAAATATTTTTCAAGATTAATATATTAATTTAGGTGATTTTTCGTAAATTTATTACCTGAGCCAACGTGGAACTATCGCATCTTCACCATGCACATTTTCCAATCCAAGTATCGCTGATTTATTGAGCATATGATCGATCGCATCTTCAAGATTTTTCGTTCCGGTGAATCTCGAGCCAAATTTATCAACGAAATTTGACAGTTCGAGCCACGTTGAGCCTTTAAAATTGCCGCTCATTGTCGCGTTTATAATTTTATTTACAATTGGCGCGTAATTGTCAATCTCAGTTAATAATTCGTTGGATAAAAAATTTTTACAGACATCATTTTTACGATCATCGATCGACGCGGTGTAAATTTTTCTGTTTAATAAAAAAATTAAATGAATTAATAAAAATTTTAATTCCATGCTTGCACTTTTCGTTTCGAAGTTATGTAGAGAGCGTGAGAGACACTATATCGAGCAATGGCTCAGACACGACTGTTGACTGTCAATACAACGTTCTCTCTACGGGACTGTCATGGACGCAAATTAATTTAATAGCCAAAGCTTGTAGCTTTGCTCTCGGCTGGACAGCTCTGCGCTGTTTCAATTCAACCGATCTGAGGCTGTTCTATTATTAGATCTATCACGACGTAACGTATATAGGTTGTCAGTGACCCGCTGACTTCCAGGTCATCGAATCCAGCAAAGAAATTGAACTTTAGCGATCTTTACCTTTTTTTTAAATCATCGCGACAAAGTCCAATTTTATTGTATGAACTCGATAATTCTCGATCGTACAAAGTTTTTATTTTATCAGTTTGATAACGCGTCGATCGATATGCGTAGTTTACAAACTCCAGTTGAAGCATTTTTAGTTCGGAAAAAAAAAGAATCTCAGTTTTCTAAAGTCCGATAAAATATTAAATAAATTTAAACTATTTATTCGGAAATCTGGTCAATATTTCATTGATAAATAGTTATTTCGAGACTACTGTATAAAAATTACTTTTTATCAACAGTCGATTGGGGGAAAAAAGAGAATTCCTGCCTTATCCTGCAATGATACTATTACCATCAGTTGGTAACGCAAGCGGATAGAAATCTACATTTCCTGCTGTTGATAAATCGACAAAAAGTTTTTGGCGATAAAAAAAGAGGCCATTTGAATGAATTTGTCAGCGGATAAATCAGAACAGCCATTAAGAGTGAATCATTCGAAAACTGGTACAATATTCACGGGTAATTTATTTCCCACTTTGCATGTCCGATTAATCGCAGGTCGCAACTTTGTCCCCCACCCTCTCCACCCTTCTAGTAACAGCCGGTGAATATAATGACGGACGAGGACGTCGGTCAATTAAGTCATGACACGTTTCCGTTACTACTTGAAAAGCAAATTTCGCTCGGTGTGCAATTCCCAAATGTAACGCAGCGTATTGATTGTACTATCAGCAGTTTCCGTTTAACCAGCACAAAACCACCTCCATCACCACCGTTGTCCTCCACCCAATCGTATAAAACGAATTAATGATTTAATCAAGCTCAATTGGAAACGCTACAAAATATTTAAAAAAAACATCAGCGAGGTGGGAAATGATTGATCGACGCAAAAATGTTTACAGAACGAATGAACAAATCGCACGTGATATTATTATCAGAAGATTTTGATAATTCAGATAAAATATTTCATCGTATTTTTTTCGAAGAATGGGAAAAAATAAAAATAGCTGTTTGTTTTTTCGATACTCGATTTCCTCGATAATTTATTTTTCGTAAAGAAAATATTTGAAACAAAGCAACGTTGATTTGAAAAAAATTCCAATTGATTTTATTCAGTTATATCTTTTTACCTGTTTCCTCATTTATTTATTTCATCCAATCATAAATTGCTGCATTTCCGTTGAAAATAATTCTTTTTAATTCGACTAAAATGCCTTTGATATAAAAGTTAAAATAAAACTCGAGTAAAGTGCTCTAATGAAATGGATCAATTTTCTGGGACAGTTTCTAAATTTACATTTTATATTATATATATATATATATATATATTTGCATATCATATTATATATATAAAATGTAAATTTATAAACTATCGGTGGTCCCAGAAAATTGATTCATTTCATTAGAGCTCTTTACTCGAGTTTTATTTTTACTATATATATATACATGTGTACACTCAGCGAGCTAATTTCACGAGACAGAAATATTTTCGCCAAAAGTCAAACAATAAAGTTTTCTCATAAATGGGCCACAGAGTCAGCGAGAAAACTCGATATTAAACTTAGTTGATTGAAATAACAAGCTGCTACGATGTCGTAGACGTCACTGAGAAAACCTTCTTTAGTAATTTTCTCGCCACTGATATCCGGCATGGTAAATGTTTCGAGCGATAAAAAGTTTTCCAACAATTTCTATTTTAAACATCATCGTGCTGAAACGTTAAGTAAAATAACTCAGGCTCGAATTTATTATTCAGTCATTAATCCTTAAATTTTTGTCCACTGATTTTCTTGCTGCTAATATTCGCTATGATTAAATGTTCCAGATGTTGAAAAGTTTTTTTAGATTTCGTATTTCAAGCATTATTAATTTTCGTTCTATTTTTGTTTGTATGAATTGAAATAATTCATTCTATAATCGAGTTTTTTACCATCAAATTTTCTCCAATGTACATAAAATATTTAAATATTTAAATTTGAAACTCGAATCCCGAACGATATTTATTCATGCTTTGGCTCACGAACGTTTCGAATACGACAGAGAATAATCCTTCTAAATTCTCCAGACCAAAAAGCTTCGGGTGAAATCCTTTGAGACTTCCGGTTTCTCTTGAAATCCACATACGACTGCGCCATATACTCTTCCAGGTACTCTTTTATTTCGCGTTTCCGCTATGAGATCAAATAATCTTATAACATGACGACTAGCATTTATATACATATATATATATTTATATACACATATATATATATATATATATATATATATATATACATGCACTTTAGTACCAAAATTATCGGATTTCTTTCTCCATCGATTGATCGATTCGTTGATTCCTACTATACGCTCAGAGCACGTCACAAATGTGCGATAAGGTATATAAAATCTTTTATAAAAAAATACAATATTTTACATGCTACGAAAAATTCTAGAAAATCCCCACGTATTTATCTGTGACATTAATCGTCCGACATGAAATAATTTTAACACACAAACACATACACTAATAGTATATATATATATATATATATCTTTGCAGTGCCGAAAATCCCGAATTAATCTCGATAATATCGTTCTCGGAATTTTCGATCGTAGGTGAATTGCAATAAGCACGTAATTATGATAATAAATGAGCCAGAAATGATGATATGTTTTTAACCAAAATTGATAATATATAAGACGTGGGGGAATACCAGAGCGATTGAAATTTCTCCTGGGTCATTACTGATAATAATGTGTGTATGCATTGTATATAATAAAAAATGTACAGATATATATGTATATTTGTACTATGTACAGTATCACAATCTCTATATATAAAATCACATATTGTGACTGACTGATTCATCATCACCGAGCCAAAAACGCTGAAGCTGTAAATATGAAATTTGGTCAGTAGTTTCATTTTATAATGCAGAGACTCACTAAGGGATTTTTCGAAATTCGACCCTTGATAAGGGGATAAAAAAAGTCATTTATTAAATTTTTATTCAACGCGAGCGAATCACAATATAGAATATAATAACGATATAATGCTGTCAATAAAATATAAAATACAGAATCACAATATAGAATATAATTAAGATATAATGCTGATAATAAAATATAAAATACAGTATCACAATATAGAATATAATTAAGATATAATGCTGACAATAAAATACAGAATACAGTATCACAATATAGAATATAATTAAGATATAATGCTGATAATAAAATATAAAATAGAGAATCACAATATAGAATATAATGACGATATAATGGTGACAATAAAATACAGAATACAGTATCACAATATAGAATATAATTAAGATATAATGGTGACAATAAAATATAAAATACAGAATCACAATATAGAATATAATTAAGATATAATGGTGACAATAAAATATAAAATACAGAATCACAATATACAATACAGGTACAGATTAAAGTCGTTATCGGGCATGCAATTATCAAGATTCTCACGCTCGAAAATGGCTGCACGCGTCATAATTTTTTTCACGATTAAACGATATATATATTGTCGTTCCATTATCATCATTATCATCATCATTATCGTTATCAGACCGCGTGAAATCTCATTCTCAACTTTAGTCATTTCTGATACCTTTTTTTATTCGTTGACGCCTTGAAATCGATTGGCTGGATTTCGTCTCTTTCTCAGTCTCTCTCTCTCTCTCTCTTGCTCTACCAGATTCTCGGGCATGAATTCGAAACGTTTCTAATGATAATCTGCAAGCCGACAGTAACCCCTGGAAGTAATTGAGTGCTGTTCGTTACGTCAGTCGTTCGATCGGTATGGCTGAATCGATTGGGAGAACATCGAGGGTTTGTATTGACTTTTTCGTCATAAATAAATAATACTTGAAAATATGTACGAGTATAGTTTGTTTTTTTTTTTATTAATTTTTTTCAATCATCTTGATCATATATAGTGAGTCGGATCTCCAGTTGAGTCTCCACGGAGACTGTGGAGACGATTTTTTTTTCGTTTCCTTATCTTTTGATATTTTTTATACAACTGAATTGGCTTTTGGATGTTCTAAAAATAATATATAGAAATATTTTTTTTTTTTTTTTATAGTTTCAATCACATTGCTAATTTAATTTTCACGGTGATAAATTTTATTTTCATTTCCTCGTCCTCTTTGATTCAATTTTTTTTCCTTTCGTCAAATGTCCAGACTTTTGGCACATTCTGCATTTCGTTCGTGGCCTTTTGACAAAACAAGCTCGCGCCTATTTCAATGGATAAGTGAAAACTCGTTTGGTAGTGAAAATTGAAGAGAATGTGACATGCGAAGAGAGAGAGAGAGAGAGAGAGAGAGAGAGAGAGAGACAGAGACAGAGACAGAAACAGAGACAGAGACAGAGACAGAGAGAGACAGAGAGAGACAGAAAAGAGAGATGACTAATTTTTTCGACAAACTAAACGAGGAAATAGACAAATACCATCAAAGTAAATGAACGTAATTCTCACTCGAAAGCTCACAGACACACATTTTGGACATTGTCAAATAAATTTACAGAATTTCAATAATATGTTTTCAATCAATTTTCTATTCAAGTAATTGATTTCTCGTGTGTGTCTTGGAATATTTAAAGAAAAATATAAAATAATTAAAAATAATTTTATCGTTTTCTCTATACGTGTTCGGTGCATCGTGAATTTTTTAACCGAATATCGGGTCATACAAAATTATGTGAATAAGAACGAAAGAGCGGAATAAAATCATCTCTCTTCCTCTCTTCTTCCTCTCTCTCTCTCTTTTCGTTTTTCCTCCTCGAATTTTCGTTCTGGAATGAAAATCGCTCGGATAACTCGTTTCGCCTCGAGATCGTTTTTCGCTATGCAAACCGATAAAAAAAAAAAAAAATCCTGGAACCAAAGGGGATGTAGTGAAAGAAATGGCGAAGAATCGAACGAAAGAGAAGAGCAGGAAAAAGCAAAAGAAATAAGACAGGAAGAAAAAGTGACGTTGCGGTGAAAGCTCTTATTTAATATTTATATCTCTCTCTCTCTCTCTCCCTCCCTCCCTCCCTCCCTCTCTCTCTCTCTCTCTCTCCCTCCCTCCCTCCCCCCTCCCTCCCTCCCTCTCTCTCTCTCTCTCTCTCTCCCTCCCTCCCTCCTTCCCTCTCTCTCTCTCTCTCTCTCTCCCTCCCTCCCTCTCTCTCTTTCTCTCTCTATATCTACCTCTCGTTTTTCCTCCATCACGAGAGAACTTTTATGCCATCAAACCTCTCTTTATTCTCTCTTTCACTCATGGAATATCCTCTTAAAAGTTACTTTTTCCAGGCAATAATAGTCATGATAATAATAATGAAAGAAAAAGAAAGAAAACAAAAAAAAAAAAAAAAATTGTTTTACGAAAGTAATGCGAATGTAATGAAAAACTTAATAACTCGACAGGCGAAGAAGATATCCCTTGGGGTTGGAGGTGCTCTCGTGGAATTGCCGATTGAGAGAGTCGGTTGGGCAAATCCTCTCGAGTTTGTACTATCCTGCATTGGCTATGCTGTTGGTATTGGAAATGTTTGGCGTTTCCCGTACCTCGTGTACCGTAATGGCGGAGGTATGTATAACATTCAACGTTGCAATCGTCTTTCTCTCTCTCTCTCTTCTCTCTCTCTCTCTTCTCTCTCTTTCTCTCTCTGTTTCTCGTCTCATCTCGTACATGGACCAAGCGAGATATCTCAGCAAGCTCTCTTCGTTTCCTGGCAAAACGATGGAGAATTACGTTGGCTTCCAAGCTTAGAGTGGATGGCACTATGAGAGGGAGAGAGAGAGAGAGAGAGAGAGAGAGAGAGAGAGAAAGAAAGAGAGAGAGAGAGAGAGAGGGAAAGGTTCCAGAGCGATCAGTATAGTGAGGCTGGAAAGAGAGGGAGAGAGAGAGAGAGAGAGAGAGAGAGAGAGAGAGAGATTCGTAACCCTCGCACTGTTTAATTCCACAAACCGAAACTAGCGTGTTTCGAGACAACCTTCTCCTCGCTTCACAAACCGTTTACTCCGGTTCATTCGGCTTCTCTCCCTCTCTCTTTCTCTCTCTCTCTCTCTATCTCTCCCTCTCTCTCTCCCGTTACAAATCCTCCTGTATATCTAACGTGCCAAAGTCTACCATCAAAATGTCATAGTTTGCATTTCATGCTGTACAAATCCACCGGAAACTACGTGTGTGTATTCGACACGTGTATGTATTCGATTTGTGTGTTTGTCTCATACCCCATTGAGTTATTTGTGGGACGGCCCATATGGCATGGATTTTAATACAAAAAT
>OY769906.1:1503889-1545942 GCA_963669185.1 Dyspetes luteomarginatus
AAAAGCCATTTTTTTTATATAGTTGCTAAAAATTTTAAAAGGCATCTAGTTTCTTTATAGATTTTTTCCAAAATGATTTTTTATTCCAGAATGTGACTTCATTTTTTTGATGTTTAAATTAAACATAAAAAAATGAAGGTCACATTGTGAGTTGTCAAGGGTACGATTGAATTAATTTAAAGTCTATTTCGAGCAGATAAAAAATCGAAAAAAATAAATATATAAACTGAAACACAGGAGTTTTTTTTTTTATTAAAAAAAACTCCAGGACTTTTTGGATTGTTATAAAAAAAAACTCCAGGACTTTTTGGATTGTTATAAAAATATAATAAATTGGGGACCAAATCCCAGATCCTGAGGGTCATGACCTATCGATTTAACCTGGAATGTCCCATATATGTGTATA
This sequence comes from Dyspetes luteomarginatus, assembly GCA_963669185.1. NCBI lineage: Eukaryota > Metazoa > Arthropoda > Insecta > Hymenoptera > Ichneumonidae > Dyspetes > Dyspetes luteomarginatus. Next base: position 1,504,296 of record OY769906.1, read on the forward strand.
GAACTTTACGCCATCCTGGTTTGATAATAAATTGCAGATTGCTACAGCGGACTTCAGGATATCGAGTGCCAGGAGAATAACCACGAGACGATATTTTACAATAAAAGCTGTTCGGCCATTAGCGACGTATGCGCCGGTTTTGGTTACATGAACGGTGGCAACGTGACTCACTGCTTTAACGAAACCGACCACGAACCATTGAGGACGCTTTACAAAAGGATACTGTCATCTGAGGAATATTTTAAGTAAGCCACTCTCTTCTTCATGTTCTCGTGAACGAGACGAAATTAACCGTGAGAATAATCCTTTGTCGTGGTTTCCTTGCGAGCATAAAACCTGAGAGCGTAAAATCCGATAAATTTTAGAGAGAAAACGTGAGCAGCAGCTCGTGCGAAAATAGGGATGATTCGATATTGAGGTCCTTCGATATTAGGATTTTTTTTTACTCTACAAATTATAACTTGATTGGAAATTTATTGAGACAAAATCATTAGCTGAAAAATTTGTTTATATAAATAATCACTCGAATGCTCTACTTTGACAGTAAAAAAATTTTTATACGCCTGTCAAATCCTTTTTCGTGGTTTCCTTGCGAGCAGAAAACCTGAGAGCGTAAAATCCGATAAATTTTAGAGAGAAAACGTGAGCAGCAGCTCGTATGAAAATAGGGATGATTGGATATTGAGGTCTGTCGATATTAGGAAAAAATTTTACTCTCATAATTCGGTTGGAAATTTATTGACACAAAATCATTAGCTGAGAAATTTGTCTATATAAATAATCATTCGAATGCTCTATTTTGACAGTCAAATAATGTGAGAGATTTGTCTACATAAATAATCATGAAAAAATGTGAGCACAACGAGCAAACAATATTAGGAGATTTTTTTACTCTACAAATTATAATTCGATTGGAAATTTATTGGCACAAAATCATTAGCTGATAAATTCGTCTATATAAATAATCATTCGAATGCTCTACTTTGATAGTCAAAAAATGTGAGATATTTGTCTATATAAATAATCGTAAGAAAACGTGAGTATAAGCTCGTGCGAAAATAGGGATGACTCAATATTGCGGTCTTTCGATATTGGCAGATTTTTTTACTCTACAAATTATAATTCGATTGCAAAATTTATTGGCACAAAATCATTAGCTGATAAATTCGTCTATATAAATAATCATTCGAATGCTCTACTTTGACAGTAAAAAAAAATGTTATACGCCTGTCAAATCCTTTTTCGTGGTTTCCTTGCGAGCAGAAAACCTGAGAGCGTAAAAACCAATAAATTTGAGAGTGAAAATGTGAGCAGCAGCTCGTATGAAAATAGGGATGATTGGATATATTGAGGTCTGTCGATATCACGAAAATGTTTGACTCTTCAAATTATAATTCGATTGGAAATTTATTGACACTAAGTCATTAGCTGAAAAATTTGTCTATATATAAATGCTGGACGTTAACAGTCAGAAAATATTGCACGCCTGTCAATATAGCGAATATCGATGAGCCCATGAGGATAAATATTAAAATTAATATTGAGCTTACGAATGAAATTTAATTTGATTAAAATATTATACACGATGTGATAAAAAAAAAAACATAAACAAAAACGAGAGAAGAATTTTTTTTTTTGCAAAGTTACGTTGTACCATTTGATTGGCATTGATTTTTTTTTAAATCTTTTGATTTATACGATTTTTTTGGCTTTTTTTATCTCGCCTGATCCCTGGCAGTGACTATGTTCTCGGGATCCGGGGAGCTACCTGGGAAAACTATGGTGGCATAAGATGGGAACTCTTCGGTTGTCTCACTCTAGCATGGATTATCTGCTACCTTTGCCTGATAAAGGGCATACAAACGATTGGAAAGATTGTATACTTTACAGCTTTATTTCCATACTTCGTGTTGTTGGCTCTTCTCATACGAGGTAATACGTAAACGTTTTTCTCTTTTTTTTTCATGGCCATACATCAACCCCTAATGGCATTGTAGATAAGAAGAATTTTCGTGATTTGCCATCGAAAGTTTCGTGGCTAGAAAATTTATTCAGAGCTTTTTTTTTCGGATTATTATCATTCATGTTGGATGAATTTAAAATTTATCTCACAATAATTATGAGGAGTTGGTTGGGGGAGGGGGGATGTTTTTTTTACCAAATATTGCGACTGCTGAAAATACACTAAAGTAGAACGAAAACTAGAGTGGTGTGATTCATGCACAGTCACGAAGTCTCTGTCAAGCTGTCTTGCCTTACACTTCACGCCTCGTTAACTTCAGTATGAAAACATATTAACTTCGATGCTTTGTATTCGAGTCTGCAAACAAACTAAAATATTCCAAAATTTACGTACACACTCACACGCACACATAAACCAATATAAATAAGAATAGAATAGAGGGAAGAGAGTGTATGTGTTTGTAAGTGGAAAGTAATGAAAATGCTTGACATTCTTGACACTGGAGGGTGGATCGATCGACCTGGTACTTTGGCGTATAAATGAAAAAAAAAAAAATCCGAAATGAAACAAGAGAAAAAAAAAAACTCGCTTATGAATACATTATGTAAAGTATGTTCTTGAAATATATATATATTTATTAATTATTCGAAAAGTTATGATTATCTTTTTTTCGAATAATTGATTATTATTTATTCATAAAATCAGTTTGATTGGGAAAATGATAAATATTTGAATAATTGATGAATATTTAATTGTTAAAAGTTGATGTTTTTCAATTTTTATAATAATTCATCGTTTAGTTTGTCACAAAATAATATTGTTTGGTATTTATTTGTTTTTATTTTTTTTTTTGAATTCGAAGAGTGTTCATATCTACTCGAATAATCACGACGATGTGTCAATGACTCAAACCTCGACTATAATTATCCCGAAAGCACAGAGATATCGTTGGTCTGATAGGAGCCCAAGAGCACTCATGTGTTTTCCGATCAATTTTGCAGGCGTGACACTGGAAGGTGCATCGGACGGTGCATTGTGGTTCATCACCCCTAAATGGTCCACGCTGAAACAGGCTAATGTTTGGGGTGACGCTGCGTCGCAAATCTTCTACTCCCTTGGCATTGGATGCGGATCCCTGGTCACACTGTCGAGCTTCAGTGCATTCTCGAATAATTGTCACAGGTGAGGCGAAATGTTACTGGTCACATATATATATATATATATACATATATACATATATATATATACACACATAATCATCTATAATTCACCGTCCTTCCATTTCTCCCTCCACCTTAAAAATTCGCGATTTCTTGGATAAAAAAAATTCAAAGGTAGATCCAAAAGTTTGTCGATTTTGCCATATTTTTAAGTCAACAATTTCAGGCAGATTTAATTTTCACATTTCTAGCTGTACTTTTTGAATTAAAAAAAAAATGTAAAATTTTATAAAACATTCAGGTGACACATCATCATTAGTAATTAACGTAAATAATTTTTTTAATTAATTTTGTCTCAAATCAACAATTTTAGACATATCAAAATTCCAAACAAATTTATATAATTTTCCAATTTTCCAATTTTGGGCAAATAAAAATTTCACCAGGACATTTTGGGACTGTTACCGGTCATATATATATATATATATATATATATATATATATATATATATACACACACACACATAATCATCTATAATTCACCGTCCTTCCATTTCTCCCTCCACCTTAAAAATTCGCGATTTCTTGGATAAAAAAAATTCAAAGGTAGATCCAAAAGTTTGTCGATTTTGCCTTATTTTTAAGTCAACAATTTCAGGCAGATTTAATTTTCACATTTCTAGCTGTACTTTTTGAATTAAAAAAAAAATGTAAAATTTTATAAAACAATCAGGTGACACATGATCATTAGTAATTAACGTAAATAATTTTTTTTATTAATTTTGTCTCAAATCATCAATTTTAGACGAATCAAAATTCCAAACAAATTTATATAATTTTCCAATTTTGGGCAAATAAAAATTTTGACCAGGACATTTTGGGATTCAATTTTTACATTTCGTAATAAATTTTAACGATAAAAATAGAAAAATTAACAATAATAAATTTACGATGCGATATTTAATTGATTGGTGTCCAAGTTGTATCAGTAAATTATAAATCAATCGATTCGTGATGCTCTCTCCTCGCATTAAGGGATCCTCTTGGGGCAGCAGGCATGTCTGATAATCGCATAGATCGTTGAATCGCACACATATATACATAGATACATCCTTGCATAAATACGCCACGCCTAGAAATAGATACGGTAAAGCTTTAAGTATCTATATAGCGTTGGTAAGCTCACTATCGATTTCTCGAAAGCTTCGTGATGTTTTCGTTCCCGCGAGAATCGCATTCTCTCTCTCTCTCTCTCTCTCTTTAGTTCTTGGTCTCTCGCTCGAGTGCTCGCACGTTAGACACTCGGTAAATTTGATTTGTGAAATTACTTGATACACGTGACATGACAGTATACGTGACATATATATTATATGCTCGTGGCCCGAAGGGAAGAGCAGATATATATATATATATATATATATATATTATTGGGAATTCTGTGCTATGAAGGGGTCGAGTCATCTCGACTCTGCGACGTTTGACGAAATCCCACCGCGTGAACCAACATACCCCCAGGGGCCAACGCCAGTGTATCCTCAAAACCCTTCACCTAGTGGCACTTCCGTAGCTTGAACTGTGCTCGCTCTCTCTCTCTCTCTCTCTCTCTCCCTCTCCCTCTCTCTCTCTCTCTCCCTCTTCTTCTTAGTTTGGCTGTCGCCACATCTTTCTCCTTGTATCCTTGATCTCGAAGTCCACGCCACCAACGAATTCGCCAAGGGGTCGAAGTTTAAGCTCAACGGGCAAATACATTTTCACCAGTAAGCAGGTACGTGACACGTTACGCGACGAAGTACCAACTTTGATCGTTCAATGAGCTCATACCCGTATATATATATATATGTATACATATATATATATACGACCAAAGATTTACGTGAATATATATATATATATATATATATATATATATATATATATATATATATATATTCACGTAAATCTTTGGTCACATATATATCTATAGATGTGCGCTGTGAGAGAGATGTGCGTCTACTAATATTACACTACAAACTTTCCAGTAGTGCTGCTATATAGTTTCTAATATAATCGTGCATTGGGTTAGTGTTGGTTACCGTGCAGCAAATTGTCATAAACGCGAATAAGTTCCTCGAAGCAATTCAATATACCCACAGCAATTTATCCTGGCAAGTAGAATTAGACAGCTCAAAAAAAAAAGTAGAGAATCCATGAGAAAAAACGAAAAATCTTGGAAAGCTCAACGAGCTCGTACCCATAATATATACATATATACACAGATATATAGATAGATATATATATATATATATATATATATATATATATATATATATATATATATATATTTATATATATGTATATATGTATATATATGAATGTCTGGTCACATATATCTGTAGATGTGTGTTGTGAGAGAAATGTGCATTTGCTAATATTGTTCTACAAACTTTCCAGTAGTGCTGCTATATAGTTTCTAATATAATCGTGGATTGGGTTAGTGTTGGTTACCGTGCAGCAAATTTTCGTAAACGCGAATAAGTTCCTCGAAGCAATTCAATATACCCACAGCAATTTATCCTGGCAAGTAGAATTAGACAGCTCAAAAAAAAAAAAGTAGAATATCGACGATAAAAAACGAAAAATCATGAAAGCTTTCGAGTCGATTGAAGATAAATAAATACTGACATTATTCAACAGTGTATTGATGGATTTTTCCAAAATTTCAACAGTACTTGAATGTTTTTTTAAATGGCCAAAAAAAAATCCAACAGTTTTTTTCAAATTAATAAAAATAAAAAATAATCTTTGTCTTTTAATTCACGAAACAAATTTCGAGAGGATTTTGGTTAAAAAATGATGAAATTTTTCTAATGAATTTAATATAAAAATAAATCAATGTTTATTTTATGTAAAAGCAAAATCTTTGTACTTGTGAAACTTTCCCTTACTTTATTAATAATTATTCATTGATTTATGATTATTTATTTCACTTTTAACCATTTTTTTTTTTTTTTTCCTCGAGAGAGAGAGAGAGAGAGGAATAAAGAGGAGAGAGGAATAAAATGGAATAAAGTTCGCGAAAAAAAAAATTAAGCTCACGAGTTTATGTCGTAAATGCTGATAACGTTAAACGAGGAAGATTAGACGAAGAAAAAAAAAAATCAAAAAATTTTCAACTCGATCGACATGTCTCGGTAGTTTGAGAATTACGCCATGTAAAGTAATTCGAAAAGAAAGATGGTGTATTGTGTCCGGATAGACTGTAAGACTGTATAGAAAGTCACCGCTGTACATCGTGTCGTGTCGCCTCAGGCGCGGAACCAGAAGAAGATTTCTCGATTTTTACCGTGTTAGTCCTCCAGGAGGTACCCAAGGGAAAACCAAAGAGACAAGTCGCTCGTTGTCCTATCTATATAGCGTACAATGTATAGCCCCGTCGTAGAAAAAGAAAGGCGATGAGGTAAAAGAAAAAAAAAAAAAAAAACCCTCGTCGCATTTTACTCGGATTCTTCGATCCGTTCTTGGATTTTCACCGCTCTCGCGTACCGCGTACGAATAATATAATACCCATGAACCCTTGTTCGCGCATTTTTCCGTCTCCTTCGTTCTTGGTATCTCCTTCGCGTACATGGATATATATATATATATATATATACATATATATGTGTGTATATATACTGGTAGATGGATAATGATATATATATATAGGATATATATATAGGTATGTATATATATCATTATCCATGTTCCAGTATATATATATACACATTGGGGATGCATTTAACAAATTCCTTTTTCCTTCTTACCTACAATATTCTCTTCGGTTACTTCTCTTTCTCTCTCTTTCTTTCTATGACACGCACACGCGTGTGTGCAATTTATTTTATCCGTGCCATTTTACGTTTTTTGTTTCCTGTAATTTTTTTTTTTCCCACTATCTCTCTCTATCTTTATCTTTATCTTTATCTCTCTCTCTCTCTCTCTTTCTTGTTTTTTTTTCTCACTATCTGTCACCAGGGTCGCTATAATAGTCACCCTCACCAATCTCTTTACGTCAATTTTCGCGGGTTTCGTGATATTCTCAGTGATGGGTTATCTGGCACATCAGATGAAGATGCCACTCGATGAAGTCGTACAGGAGGGCACAGGATTGGCATTTATCGTATATCCGGAGGCCGTAGTGAGAATGCCATTGCCAAATTTATGGGCCATTTTGTTTTTCTTCATGCTTTTCATTCTGGGCCTCGGTAGTCAGGTGAGTAAATTAAACATTATTAGAAAAATAGTCTTATGAAACAAAAAGCATGGGTGGATCGGAGGCAATAAAAAAATAAAAAAATAAAAATCCCCTCGAAGTGGAAAGGGAAAGTATTGAAGCAGACATGATTTTTTTTTTTTTTTAATTCATTCATAATGGATCTGTGAAATATAGTTGAGTGGTGAAGCCAACTAGGGATTTATAAACAAAAAAGTTTAACAGACTTTCATTTTCTTCCATGAAAATAAATAATAAAATAACGTACACGTCAATTATATGGCTGATGAAAAAATACGTTGCAGATGCTACAATTTTTGCCAGAGCCATTCGTATAAAAATTATTATTTCATTGTAGGACAACTATACGTTATTATTTTTTAACAAATTATATTTTCATCCCTTTCTCGTTCAACTTTGATCATGTCCTTTTTTAATCTCTACTTAAAATCTAGTTAAATCGTCATTAGTTTTATTTATTTTTGCAGTAGAAATATAAAATAATGATTTTCCATGGATTATTGTTCGCGTGCTTAGGGTATTAGCAGTACATATATATATATATATATATATATATATATATATATATATATATATATATATATATATATATATGAGCTAGTTTGTGACGGCGTGACGATGACACACACACACTTTATCGCGCTAAACTAGGAATGAAAATAACGATCGTTGAGCGAGTGTCAAGCGCAATTATTCGCAACGAGATCGGACACACTCTCGCTGATGCGTGTGGTTTACTACTAGTGAGGGCAAAGGGTGCGAGCAGGTGGACGTGAAGAGAGTGGGAAAATAAAAAAAATAATAAAAAAATAACGTGAAAGGACTCTCAATCACTGCGTCGAGATAATTAGTCGAACGATCGCGTGCTAATAGTTCACTCGCTGGTCAAGCTTCTCCATGTATATATATATATAATATATATATATATATATGTAATATATATATATATATATATATAATATATATAATATATATATATATATATATATATATAATATAATATATAATAATAAATAATATATATATATATAATATATATATAATATATATATATATCATATATATATATATATAAATATATGTATATATGTATGTATATATATATTATACAGTGTATATAGGTAAATGCTGCGTGGCGTGCGAAGAGCGCGTAAACGCGTCAACCAGAAGCGATTCCGAGGCTGGCGCACCTCGGCAATGTTCTGCGAAAAGAATTTCACTTTACTGTAGTAGAGCAATATATATATATATATGGGTCAATCCAGTCCAACTCGTCCAGCTGCTTGTACAAACCTTTTAAAAATTCGTTCATTATTTTTTATATTTTTCTATATGAATTATTAAATTATATTTAAATATGATCAACTTTATATCGTAAAAAAATTATAAAACGCAAAAATTATCGGATCTGATTTTAATGGAGAAAAATCTTGTGACTGTGAATTAGAATTTTTGTTGGTAAAATATTTTAATGAAATTGAAATATGTTGAATTTAGTATTAAAATTGATGCGATATAAAAATATTCATGGATTTCAGACATTGAAATTCAGGTGAGCACAAAATTCGAAAAAAATCGTAACTCTGAAAAGTGAAGAATAAAAAAGGAAAAAAAAAACTGTGAAAAATGAAAGTGCACTAAATAGGGTGAATAATGTAAAAATAAATGGACAAAATTTACCAGTGAAAAATTGAAGTGCACTATATAGGGTGAATAATGTAAAAATAAATGGACAAAATTTAGGAGTTAAAAATTCAAGTGCACTATATATATGAGCACAAAATTCGAAAAAAAATCGTAACTCTGAAAAGTGAAGAATAAAAAAGAAAAAAAAACTGTGAGAAAGGAAAGTGTACTAAATAGGGTGAATAATGTAAAAATAAATGGACAAAATTTGCCAGTGAAAAATTTAAGTGCACTAAATAGGGTGAATAATGTAAAAATAAATGTACAAAATTTGCCAGTGAAAAATTTAAGTGCACTAAATAGGGTGAATAATGTAAAAATAAATGGACAAAATTTAATAGTGAAAAATTTAAGTGCACTAAATAGGGTGAATAATGTAAAAATAAATGGACAAAATTTGCCAGTGAAAAATTTAAGTGCACTAAATAGGGTGAATAATGTAAAAATAAATGGACAATATTTAGGAGTGAAACATTTAAGTGCACTAAATAGGGTGAATAATGTAAAAATAAATGGACAAAATTTGCCAGTGAAAAATTTAAGTGCACTAAATAGGGTGAATAATGTAAAAATAAATGGACAATATTTAGGAGTGAAACATTTAAGTGCACTAAATAGGGTGAATAATGTAAAAATAAATGGACAAAATTTACCAGTGAAAAATTGAAGTGCACTAAATAGGGTGAATAATGTAAAAATAAATGGACAAAATTTAGGAGTGAAAAATTGAAGTGCACTAAATAGGGTGAATAATGTAAAAATAAATGGACAAAATTTAGGAGTGGTAACTGTAGGTCGATTTGTGTTGGATTTGTCCATACATAAAGTAACGAGAAGGGATGATGACCAAGCGCGTATAATCTTTTTCCCGCCGTTGGCATTAAAAAAAATCTATATCTATATATATATATATATATATATATATATACTCACCGGAATTTCCGTGCATATAGTTTTATATAATCTCACGCACACACCCTTCCAGTCTCGCTAATTGTTTTATCTTGTACATTATCTCGTTATTGTATGTCGCTTCGTGAAAAAAAAAAAAAAACAAAATTAAAACGAGAAAAAAAAAATTCACCTTTTTTTTTCCTCCCTCGTTTCCACGCCCAACGTTGAGAGTAAAAATAAGCACGAGGTAGAAAATCATCCGTGTATGTGTGCGTGTGTCTATGTTTGTGTTATTGCCACTGAATTGCACACACAAACACAAACAAATTTCAATGCTGCTGCTGCTCCAATGTGTTGGGTTATTGAAACAGTACATATAGCGATGGGTTGCATGCATTACGCGTCGACTAGCCCCGGCACATGCTCGCCATGCCCAGCAACTCCGTTATTTCTATATCTCTCTATCTATCTATCTATCCTACTCTTTTAGCCTCACGTTTACTGGCGCTCGAACGTTATTTTTGCACTTTTCAGTATTTTTTCCTCAATTTCTTCTTTTTTTTTTTGCTGACACTCAGTGCGTATATATATATATATATATATTTTTTTTGTTTTTTTTTCCTGCTATACGAAAGCTCTCATTCCCTCTGACGCGTCAATTTCCTGCAAGCTCGCGAGCAAATGCAACGCCAACCGGAAAAATACACACATACACGTATATATATATATAATACATAAATAAATAAATATATATAAACATAAATAAATAAATAAATATATATATATATACAAACAAATTATGAAAAAAAAAAAAAAAACATTCCAGTTTGCAGGTATACAAGCGATAAGCACAGCAATACTCGATGTTCGTCCAAATTTTCGTAAACACGAGAGTCTCCTGATACTCGCTATATGCATGTGTGGTTGGATTCTCGGGCTACCGATGGTCTTCGACGGTGGTATTTATCTTTACACACTGATGGACTGGAATACAGCATCGTGGGCAATACTATTGATCGGTTTTGTCGAGGTTACATTGCCAGGATGGTGTTACGGATGTAACAAATATCTCGGTAACATTGCGGAAATGCAAATGCCATTTGGACGTATATTGCACGCCTACTGGTGGCTCAGCTGGATCGTTTTGGCTCCCATTACAGCACTGGTAAGTATTTGTCACGAGCACTTTCAATCAGCAATGAAATTCTCCTGCTGCGATTTCTCTACCTCTGACATAGGAAACTCGCCCATTTTACTCACATTTCTAGTCCCACATATATATATATATATATATATATATATATATATATATATATATATATATATCGTCCATTGTCGTTCATGGTTGCTGAAAACCAGATGGTTTTCGTGTACTCGCGCACTCGAAACGAAACGAATCGTTGTGGTTGACACGCGTGTGCGTGTACGTGTGTGTGTGCGTGAGTGCGTGTGCGTGTGTTTATTCCGAACACGGTGGAAAATGACGATAGTGGAGTGGCTTTTGTGGCCGACGATGAACGAGTAAATATTTCAAGCATGTGTGCATGCATGTATTGGATAGACTGAATGGAGTTAATTGTTGCATGTTTCATTATCCGTATACGAGGCAATACATATTCATTATTTTTCATAAATTAATTATTATTAAAATATTTAATTTTATGTGTCAATGATATTTTATTTTATAATTATTAAATATTATCTCGTTAGCTATTGGCTTCATTTTTTTTTGGAGAATAATAATAAATTCGTTAAAAAAAACGTGGCCGAAATACAAAATTATTAATAATACTAAATATCGTTTTGAAAATAATTAATTAAAAAAAAATTATACCATATCGTCTGGTTTTGTTCACCTATAGGCAGCTGTTCGCCTTCGCTTTTATGTCACCGTCACACATTGACGAGACATTTATCCTTCTCGAAAATTTTTATCAACAAGGCAAAGAGCGTGATAAAAAAAAAAATTTGCATGTTGCTGCACACAGCAAAGCAAGAATCGTGACAAGAAGCGAATGGGCGAAGGCACAAAATCAGAGTTGCACGATGACGTCGTGTCGTGTCGTGTCGTAAACGATTTAATTTGTCGGCTACTCTTTGCCTGATGAGGACAGAGAAAGAGAGGGGAGAGAGAGAGAGAGAGAGAGAGAGTGGGCCAAAGAGAGAAGGAATGAGAGTGAGGGAGAGGGAGAGAGAGAGAGAGAGAGAAGGAATGAGAGTGAGGGAGAGAGGAAGAGAGAAGGAATGAGAGTGAGGGAGAGAGAGAGAGAGAAGGAATAAGAGAGAAGGAATGAGAGTAAGGGAGAGAGAGAGAGAGAGAGAGAAAGAGAGAGAGAGAAGGAATAAGAGAGAAGGAATGAGAGTGAGGGAGAGAGAGAGAGAGAGAGCGAGAGAGAGAGAGAGAGAGAGAGAGAGAGAGAGAGAGAGAGAGAGAAGGACTGAGAGTGAGGGAGAGGGAGGGAGAGAGAGAGAGAGAGAGAGAGAGAGAGAGAGAGAGAGAGAGAGAGAGAGAGAGAGAGAGAGAGAGAGAGAGAGAGAGAGAGAGAGAGAGAGAGAGAGAGAGAAGGACTGAGAGGGAGGGAGAGAGAGAGAGAGAGAGAGAGAGAGAGAGAGAGGCTAAACTCACTGTATTTACATTTGCAAGCAGAGTACACAAACCCTTGAACAGAAACCCACAACGTGTATAAATACCCCGCGTACGTTTCTTAAGGCCCCGTTAACGAGTCAGAGCTTTTCCACCGAACATACACACATGCACACCATCAGGATGGTGGGCGATATAAAGGTGCTATATCGCTGCCACAGAGACGGTTGCCGTTGATGTTTAGCTCACAGTGAAAAGTGCTTTGCCCTGGCCCTTCCCGAGATGCGATACAGCCCAGCTGTGCTTTTGCACTTTTTTGCCTATCTGTGTACTAGTGTAAAAGCGCTACGAGCTCCCTTATGAGGGAGCCTGGCGGACGTACAGAGGTGCCCTCAGCTGTTTTCTCTCTTACCCTCTCATCGCGATATGCCTTTAGCGATAAAACGCGATTTAATGAAAGTAATCGCGACTGCTCAGAGTTGGAGCTGCGAGCGTGAAAGTTTCCTCCACCTCTCTCTCTCTCTCTCTTTCTCTTTTTCGCCATTCCCTTCGCACCAACAAACTTTAACTCCATCAACGAGATTTTTTCCTCTCTATCCACACATATAATCCTTTCCTTATTACGATTGCATATTTTCATATCGTTTATACTTTGAAACATTAAAATTCTCCCATATGTCGAGCTTTAAAGCGAAATACCGTTTATAAATAATTTTATTTTGCATTGTTGATATATTTTGTTATTAATTAAATTTATCCAGGGAGTCTTTGGATATCAGATGTACACAGCTTCATATACAAGCGACGAAACATTAAAATTCTCCCATGTGTCGAGTTTTGAAGCGAAATATTGTTTATAAATAATTTTATTTTGCATTGTTGATATATTTTGTTATTAATTAAATTTATCCAGGGAGTCTTTGGATATCTGATGTGCACAGCTTCATATACAAGCGACGAAACATTAAAATTCTCCCATATGTCGAGTTTTGAAGCGAAATATTGTTTATAAATAATTTTATTTTGCATTGTTGATATATTTTGTTATTAATTAAATTTATCCAGGGAGTCTTTGGATATCTGATGTGCACAGCTTCATATACAAGCGACGAAACATTAAAATTCTCCCATATGTCGAGTTTTGAAGCGAAATATTGTTTATAAATAATTTTATTTTGCATTGTTGATATATTTTGTTATTAATTAAATTTATCCAGGGAGTCTTTGGATATCAGATGTACACAGCTTCATATACAAGCGACGAAACATTAAAATTCTCCCATATGTCGAGTTTTGAAGCGAAATATTGTTTATAAATAATTTTATTTTGCATTGTTGATATATTTTGTTATTAATTAAATTTATCCAGGGAGTCTTTGGATATCAGATGTACACAGCTTCATATACAAGCGACGAAACATTAAAATTCTCCCATATGTCGAGCTTCAAAGCGAAATATCGTTTATAAATAATTTTATTTTCCATTGTTGATATATTTTGTTATTAATTAAATTTATTCAGGGAGTCTTTGGATATCTGATGTGCACAGCTTCATATACAAGCGACGAAACATTAAAATTCTCCCATATGTCGAGTTTTGAAGCGAAATATTGTTTATAAATAATTTTATTTTGCATTGTTGATATATTTTGTTATTAATTAAATTTATCCAGGGAGTCTTTGGATATCAGATGTACACAGCTTCATATACAAGCGACGAAACATTAAAATTCTCCCATATGTCGAGTTTTGAAGCGAAATATTGTTTATAAATAATTTTATTTTGCATTGTTGATATATTTTGTTATTAATTAAATTTATCCAGGGAGTCTTTGGATATCTGATGTGCACAGCTTCATATACAAGCGACGAAACATTAAAATTCTCCCATATGTCGAGTTTTGAAGCGAAATATTGTTTATAAATAATTTTATTTTGCATTGTTGATATATTTTGTTATTAATTAAATTTATCCAGGGAGTCTTTGGATATCAGATGTACACAGCTTCATATACAAGCGACGAAACATTAAAATTCTCCCATATGTCGAGTTTTGAAGCGAAATATTGTTTATAAATAATTTTATTTTGCATTGTTGATATATTTTTTTTTATTAATTAAATTTATCCAGGGAGTCTTTGGATATCAGATGTACACAGCTTCATATACAAGCGACGAAACATTAAAATTCTCCCATATGTCGAGCTTCAAAGCGAAATATCGTTTATAAATAATTTTATTTTCCATTGTTGATATATTTTGTTATTAATTAAATTTATTCAGGGAGTCTTTGGATATCTGATGTGCACAGCTTCATATACAAGCGACGAAACATTAAAATTCTCCCATATGTCGAGTTTTGAAGCGAAATATTGTTTATAAATAATTTTATTTTGCATTGTTGATATATTTTGTTATTAATTAAATTTATCCAGGGAGTCTTTGGATATCAGATGTACACAGCTTCATATACAAGCGACGAAACATTAAAATTCTCCCATATGTCGAGTTTTGAAGCGAAATATTGTTTATAAATAATTTTATTTTGCATTGTTGATATATTTTGTTATTAATTAAATTTATCCAGGGAGTCTTTGGATATCAGATGTACACAGCTTCATATACAAGCGACGAAACATTAAAATTCTCCCATATGTCGAGTTTTGAAGCGAAATATTGTTTATAAATAATTTTATTTTGCATTGTTGATATATTTTGTTATTAATTAAATTTATCCAGGGAGTCTTTGGATATCAGATGTACACAGCTTCATATACAAGCGACGAAACATTAAAATTCTCCCATATGTCGAGCTTCAAAGCGAAATATCGTTTATAAATAATTTTATTTTCCATTGTTGATATATTTTGTTATTAATTAAATTTATTCAGGGAGTCTTTGGATATCTGATGTGCACAGCTTCATATACAAGCGACGAAACATTAAAATTCTCCCATATGTCGAGTTTTGAAGCGAAATATTGTTTATAAATAATTTTATTTTGCATTGTTGATATATTTTGTTATTAATTAAATTTATCCAGGGAGTCTTTGGATATCAGATGTACACAGCTTCATATACAAGCGACGAAACATTAAAATTCTCCCATATGTCGAGCTTCAAAGCGAAATATCGTTTATAAATAATTTTATTTTCCATTGTTGATATATTTTGTTATTAATTAAATTTATTCAGGGAGTCTTTGGATATCAGATGTACACAGCTTCATATACAAGCGACGAGTATCCCAGTTGGGCAAACGCCATTGGAATATTAATCGGATTGTCGACCCTCGCACCCTTGCCAATCTTCTTTGTCTACAGAGTGTGGAAAGGACCGGTGAGCTTGAGAGACTTTAAACACACACACATATATATATATATATATATATGTATGTGTGTGTGTATATATATATGTTTATTATGTGTGTATATATATGAATTACAAGTATTCGCAAGTCTGGTGGAATTTGAAGGGACCCCGAACAAACGCCTCTCTGTCTGACCATGACCGTCCTCAACTACTGAAAATCCTCTCACGACGAATCCCCTCGAAACATCACAAACGTTTTACCTAACATTTCTACCGTTACCCTCTGACACAACAAGAGTTCTATAGCTACGAATCGCGTGTGCATGAAAATCCTCCCCATTTCGTACGAGGAAATTATTTCTATTATCTCTATGGATACAATTTCATCAGGTATATGACGACAAAACGCTTGTGCTATTCGTCGTTCGCTCGGCCAACTATAAAAATACAAAATGATTCATCGTACACGTTTTTATTCAATCTCTAAATCGTTTTTTTTTATTTTCCATTCTACTATTGAACGTATTTTTTCTTCGAGCTTTTTTGTGCTTATATGAAAATGGAGTTTTTTTTTAATTCTCGATTTGGAAAAAAATAGTTCAGCTATTCGAGAAAAAAAAATAGATTTTCGTCTCATTTAAATGCCGAAGGACGGTATAAAAAATAACGAAACTGTAAAAGAAGAAGATTCAATATGATAATTATTTTTCCATATTTGAGCTTTTTTTTTTTTTTTGTGATAAAAAAATATGATTTTGGTGAATTTTATTTTAGAAGTTGATTGACATTATAAATCCAGAAAGAACTACATTAGCTTGGGTTGACACAAATTGGCCCATGTAATAGGGTTGTTTTATTACTCACTGACACCGTCACTGGTTGCTGGCTGCTTGTCCACCACTACAAACTATTATTACCACCATTCTGACGATTATACGACTGTAATACACACAACGACTTGGATCACTTGTACGAGGAATCGCAACTGCTGGAGCGACCCTTTTATAGTCCCTCATCCCTCTTACCCTCCCCCCCCCTCCCCCCACCCCCACATCCGCGTTTTCTCAAGTACACAGCATTGCTACACCCTCTATTACTGTCGCCTCGCTGGATGATCTATGAGCTACCGGTGGAGGGCCAACAATACATAACGCACACATTTATATATATATATATATATATATATATATATATATATATATGTGTATGTTTGTATGTATGTATGTATGTACATATGTATATATACATACATACATAGATAATATATAATACATAGAGCGCAACGCCCTCTGAATTCAACTCAGAGAACACAACTCGTTTTCCACCCTTCTTTTTTTTCTACTTTTATTCCTTTCACAGCGAGACCGAAGTTTATTCAGGCCAACGAAGGATTGGGGACCAGCGCAAAAGAACACCGAGGAATTGTCCAACATTGGCAATGGCAGAGGATCAAGTCCAACCAAAACTATAATTTGTACAGAGCTCTGAAAATCGTTTAATTAATTATTTAGTAATATATATATATATATAACATTTAACATGTGGCTATTGTTATATTATATACTATACATCGCGCACATCTTACCATACGTCTTTGATAATAAATTACATCGGTTTTTGGCCAACTCGGTCCAAACAATCCTCTTTTTCTTTTATAATGTGATGCTAGTGTGGGGTGGTATGGATGCTTCTCACCTTTATAATGGGGGAGCTGTTCAAATACCTATTTGAGTATCTGTGTCTGTAACTGTGTGAGTGTGCGTGTATGTGAGTGTTTGTGAGAGGCTGGACACACATTTATAATTTATTATTATGTATAATATTTATATATTAATTATGTGTAATATTTATATATCAATTATATATAATATTTATATATTAATTATGTATAATATTTATATATTAATTATGTGCAATATTTATATACTAATTGTGTATAATATTTATATACTAATTATGCATAATATTTATATACTAATTATGTATAATATTTATATACTAATTATGTATAATATTTATATATTAATTATGTTTAATATTCATATATTAATTATATGTACTATATATACATAGATATTTATTATGTAAGCATTTTCTATAATATTATGAACTTTCCATCTCGCACATTTCACTATACGTCTTTGATAATAAAGCACATCGTTCCTTGCCAACACTCGCAGCTTCATCCCTTTTTCCAAAAACGGGGGAGGGGTGGGGCTCTCAGTGTAGGCACGTTCGTTGTCTAAAGCCAGGAGGGAGAGATCGTTTTATACACACACACACACACACACACACACACAGAATATCGCGTTTCTTGGATAGTATTCAGGGCTCTACTCCACACCCGTAACGTCCACAATTTAGCCTTTAAATTGTGGGCACTTATTTAGCGGAGACGTAATTAAGCGAGACCGTAGTTATAGCAACGGTTCGCTGCATGCCCCACTTAAGATTCCACGTTCTCGCCACAGACCCGCACACACGCACACACACAGACACACATGCGAAAGTATATTTCAACCCTTGTTTTCGGGGGTATTTTTTGTACATCTCGACAGGCCAGGGAGAATATTTAATTCGTGTAGGTGAAACCAATAAATATTTGGGACCGTTCGATTTATTTTATTTTATTGCAACGATTTATTTGTTGAGTTTGAAATTTATTATTATTGAATTAAATTAATTATTATTATTATTAAATTGAAGATGATATGAATTGTTTCGTTTCAAATTTGTTAAATAAATTTTGCGTAAGAAAAATAATTTTCTACTCATGGCAATTTTATATTGAAAAATATTAACTTTTATTTTGTCAATTTTTGTATTCTTTTTTTTTTGATAACGAAGTGTTTTACCAAACTCTTTTCTGGCTTTGCTTCCCTTCCTTCAAGAGCCTTTAGGGAAGCTCTGAAGTTCACTGCCACGTTGATAAATTCAAAAATGTGCTCACTTGCATCTGCCCACATTTTAGATTATCGCTACCTCTGTCGACCACACGCGTGTGTTTCTTACAGTACAGCGCAGCCTCCAATGTACCAGCATAAGTTTAATCGTCGAGAGTCTTGCATTTAGGTAGATAAGCTCTCTGGTACACAAAATGAATGTTTGATCTGACGGTAAGGAGAATCATTTTACTCTTTTTAATCTTATTGTGCATTTTTTTCTCCTTCCCTTAGACTGTTCTTCTTCTTCTTCTTCTTTTTTCTTCTTCTTTACAGTAAATCGATGCCCCGCAAAATTGCCTCTCAGGCGCGAGCATACCCGAATTATCCTTTTGGCTCTCCTATGCATTTTTATAAGATTTCCACCGTATTATATAACGGGCACGTGTGGCGTAAGGGTGAATGAGAGCCTGGTCGTTTGTGAGGGTACAAGCTCTCTCCCTTTCTCTCTTTCTCTTGCTCTCTCCTTTTCTCTTTTCCTTGCTATTTTTTTTCTCTTCGGTCAGAGTCAAAAGCGAAGAAAAAAAAAATCATGAATCTTTTAGATAGACGCTAAAAATAAAACTGAACGAATTTTCTCGATTTTGTCATTTTCTGATCAACAGAGGAGATTGGAGAAACACAAAATGATCGGTAAGTAATCGGACCCTTCTACTGTTGACAACGTTGAAGCTTTATTAATTCATGACCACACTGTCCCATATCATTTAAAATGACAAATAGTAGAGCTTTTGTCAAAATATATTCATGCTTTAGGTATACAAAAAATGTTGGGAATTTTTTGAAATTATTTTTTGCAGTTATCATTCGTTCAATTTAGGATTTATTTTTCGTATAAATAATTTTTTATTCCATCAAATGTAGGCGATAAAAATTCTATAAAAAAAATCTTATTTGTATTTTTGACAGCAGTCATGATATTTAAATTTAAAAAAAAAGGGTCTTATCATAGAAAATATCTTTTATCTGTTAATGAAAAATAGCCAAAATTCGATATTACATAAAAATTTCAATTTAAATATTCAGCAGCGATGGATATCGAAGAAAAAAAAGAAATCAGTCCATCATCGCAAATTACATCCCATTAGCGTGCACATCATTATGCAGACACTTGGGGAATGGAGAAAAAAAAAAAAAAATTAGAAAAATTTCATTCCACGTTGATCAACCTCTCGAAATTGCGGCTGGAATTCCGCGTTTCATTCTCATTAATTTTTAATTGCAATGGCACGTCGGTGCACACGAGACACTTTTGTGCATTGCTCATGTTGAGCCTCGTTTGACGCCGATGAAGGAAACGCATATACGAAAATGAGGAAAAAAAAAGAAAATTCCTCCACGAGGAAGCAAAAAAAATAAAAACGAAAAAAAATTAGAGAAAAATCAAAATATTTTGCACTCTCACGTGTTTAATAAAAAATTCAACTTTAATGAGTTACTTTTCCTATCAGTAATAATATATGAACAGGAGACACAAATCTTTAATTAATTGCTTCGTTTTTTTTTCTCCAGCTCTTGCTGGATTTTTTTTTTGTTGCTGTTGTTCGTTTCACATTACTGACCTTTTCATTATCAACGATTGACCCGGTGGAAGAGTGTCAGTGGGAGAAATAAAAAAAAAAAACGAAAAAAATGAGAGAAAAATCAAAAAAAAAATCACTCTCACGTGTTTAATAAAAAAATCAACGTTAATGAGTTACTTTTCCTATCTGTAATAATATATGAACACGGGACACAAATCTTTAATTAATTGCCTCATTTTTTTTTCTCCTACTCTTGCTGGATTTTTTTTTTGTTGCTGTTGTTCGTTTCACATTATTGACCTTTTCATTATCAACGATTGACCTGGTGGAAGAGTGTCAGTGGGAGAAATAAAAAAAAAACGAAAAAAATGAGAGAAAAATCAAAAAAAAAATCACTCTCACGTGTTTAATAAAAAAATCAACGTTAATGAGTAACTTTTCCTATCAGTAATAATATATGAACACGAGACACAAATCTTTAATTAATTGCCTCATTTTTTTTTCTCCAACTCTTGCTGGATTTTTTTTTTGTTGCTGTTGTTCGTTTCACATTACTGACCTTTTCATTATCAACGATTGACCCGGTGGAAGAGTGTCAGTGGGAGAAATAAAAAAAAAACGAAAAAAATGAGAGAAAAATCAAAAAAAAAATCACTCTCACGTGTTTAATAAAAAAATCAACGTTAATGAGTTACTTTTCCTATCTGTAATAATATATGAACACGGGACACAAATCTTTAATTAATTGCCTCATTTTTTTTTCTCCTACTCTTGCTGGATTTTTTTTTTGTTGCTGTTGTTCGTTTCACATTATTGACCTTTTCATTATCAACGATTGACCTGGTGGAAGAGTGTCAGTGGGAGAAATAAAAAAAAAACGAAAAAAATGAGAGAAAAATCAAAAAAAAAATCACTCTCACGTGTTTAATAAAAAAATCAACGTTAATGAGTAACTTTTCCTATCAGTAATAATATATGAACACGAGACACAAATCTTTAATTAATTGCCTCATTTTTTTTTCTCCAACTCTTGCTGGATTTTTTTTTTTTTGTTGCTGTTGTTCGTTTCATGTTGCCAACCGTTTCGTTATTAACGACACCCCAGGTGAAAAAGTGTCGGTCGAAGAAAAGCTCGTGCGAGCTTCCTACGTGTGTAACGGTGTCGAGCTCTTTTCCTTCGCCTTGCTCAACTGAAAAAGCCGCTGGAACTCATTTCGCCAATTTATTACAGAAGCTTCTTGGATACCGGAGGTACTATCAGCCATCCGGGCAACAACGAGAGTTCGCGGGGTATACGCTCGCTTTCATTGGCTCGTTCATGTTGCCCACAACTGCCATCAGAGCAGCCCGCCGTAATTCAATTAGTTTCATCGTAACGAGCTTTACCTTTATACATATTTTCATTGCCCTCAGCTTTATATATACTTGTACTCACACACACACACATGTATATATATATATATATATATATATATATATATATATATATATATATATATATATATATAATTAGTATATCGCATCCCATTTTATTCGACACTGAATTAGCTCTCCCAAGCACCCCCCCCCCCCGCACCCTTTTACATGCACGAATATATGAGAGAAGATATTAAAGAGACGGTGCAATATTCCTCTCGCTAAATTGTCAAAAATATTCAATCTTCATTTTCCAGTATTAATGCCAGCATTATTTTCATCTTTGTCACATTTTTTTGAAATAATTCTCATTTTTTTCTGCCTTCAGCTCTCTCATTTTTTTTTTTTATACTTCTTCGTTGAGAAAACTTTGTCTTCGTAAAAATTCTTTTTAAAATACTTCCGCTATGAGAAAGCCAAAATTAAGCATTCTAGTTGCTTTTGTGAAATAGAAGCAAAGTAACGAGGAAGCAATCTGCTATTTTCAATGT
This sequence comes from Dyspetes luteomarginatus, assembly GCA_963669185.1. Classification (NCBI taxonomy): domain Eukaryota; kingdom Metazoa; phylum Arthropoda; class Insecta; order Hymenoptera; family Ichneumonidae; genus Dyspetes; species Dyspetes luteomarginatus. The sequence goes on from OY769906.1 coordinate 1,526,519, forward strand.
ATATTACTTTTTCATCTTTGTGCAATATATTTTTCAAGAATTCTCATGTTTTTCCAGCTTTGTCTCTTTTATCTTTCCTCTCTCTCTCTCTCTCTCTCTCTATATATATATATATATATATATATATAGGTACTTATGTGCGTTATTATGAAAGAGATATATATAGATCTCTCTTTCATAAGAACGCACATAAGTACCTTTCGACAGGGGAATCATAAACAGGCGAGAAACAATTATAGGGAAGTGGAGCCTCGTGTACGTCCCTCGTGTATCCATCGAAAGCTTCAAACTTCTCCCAGTTATCCAGCAAATTCTCCACCTCTCTGTTTCTCTCTCTCTCTCTCTCTCTCTCTCTCTCTCTCTCTCTCTCTCTCTCTCTCTCTGGCCTTCTCTATTGTCCTCGGTTTCTCTATCACAGTCTCTATTCTCTCATTCTCAATACTTGGCTCTTATGGTTTACTCTGATCTATCTATACGCCAGTACTCATGCCCATTGAGAGATCAAATCGAAAATGCCAGTATCGCGTTTCTACAGTTGAGAAACTAGTTTGAAATTAGGATTGACGCGACTCTCCCTTTCTCATTGTCTCTGCTGTATACGAAGAAGCTATTTCTACAAAAGTTTTAAGTTATCAAAATCAAGAAAAAAAATTCAAATCCATCCTGACGAAGTTGTGAAAACGTCAAAATATTACATCTCGGATTTTGAATGAAAAAAAAAAACTCTCATTATCACAAGACGCTATTTTTTAATTACATCAACATAGTCAATTTTGGGTCAAAGTTTCGTTTGTATTTGTTTTAGAAAAAAAACTTTTTTTTGTATGACTGAAAAAAAAAAAAAAAATCTTCATCTTGTTATGTAGAAGTGCAGGTACATCTCGTATTTATTTGCTAGTATACGAGGCATTTCAGCAGTAAAGTTTAAATGGGGGGGGGTTATTAATTAAACGCGAGGTTGCCGTTGTTGAACTATACCACGTGGCGGATATATATTACGCAATAGGGAGTCTATTTGTACGAGGAATCGCAGCTGCTGGAGCGACCGCTGGAATTATATCAACATAGTCAATTTTGATTCAAAGTTTCGCTTGAATTTTTTGTAGTTTTTTTTTTTTTTTTTTCTATGACTCAAAAAAAAAGATCTCGTCTTGTTATGTACATCACGTATGTATTTGCTAGTATTCGAGGCATTTCAACAGTAAAGTTTAAATGGGGAGGGGGTAGTAATTAAATGCGAGGTTGCTGAAAAACTATAGCACGTGGCGGATATACCACTCTGACGATTATCGCTTGTGTGACGATTCGTTTGTATTTTTTATAATTTTTTTTTTGTTTTTATGGCAAAAAAAAAAATGTAATCTTGATATGTAGAACTGTAGGTAGATCACATATGTATTTGGTAGTATACGAGGCATTTCAACAATAAAGTTTAAATGGGGTGGGGGTAGTAATTAAAAGCGAGGTTGCTGAAAAACTATAGCACGTGGCGGATATACCACTCTGACGATTATTGCTTGTGTGACGATTCGCTTGTATTTTTTATAAATATTTTTATAAATATTGAAAAAAAAAAAAAATTGTATGACTTAAAAAAAAAATCTCATCTTGGTGTGTAGAAGTTTAGGTACATCACGTATGTATTAGCTAGTATACGAGGCATTTCAACAGTAAAGTTAAAATGGGGAGGGGGTAGTAATTAAAAGCGAGGTTGCTGAAAAACTATAGCACGTGGCGGATATACCACTCTGACGATTATTGCTTGTGTGACGATTCGCTTGTATTTTTTATAAATATTTTTATAAATATTGAAAAAAAAAAAAAATTGTATGACTTAAAAAAAAAATCTCATCTTGGTGTGTAGAAGTTTAGGTACATCACGTATGTATTAGCTAGTATACGAGACATTTCAACAGTAAAGTTAAAATGGGGTGGGGGTAGTAATTAAACGCGAGGTTGCTGAAGAACTATAGCACGTGGCGGATATATGTTACGCAGTAGGGACTCTATTAGTGTATTATGCATGGCGTACAATCTACGAGATATCGTTTTCCCAACTTCGAGAGTGAAACGCCGAGAATTTACATCTTGCAGTATATACTCGTTATACAAATGGTGAAAATTATTAATTTATTATAATCATCAAGTTTACATTCACAAGATAAAATTGAAAAATTCTTTTAGTTTGGAAAAATGTACAAAATGTTTTTATAACAAAAAATATATATATGTATATTCGTATAAGAAATTTATATCTTTATACTCGAATATTATTGAGCAATTGCGAATTAAATGTTTCACTGTACGTGTTGAAGAGGGTAGAGAATTTGGATGAGCGCTGAAGGGGTGGAAAATGAACTACTTTTTAATTTTTTTTTTTCAATTTTCCTAACATTTAATGTAATGAATTTCATCCAATTTTATTTACTAAATAAACTCGATAATTAATGCACGTTTAATTGGACAAAAAGAAGCCCTTTTAAAATTGTACGTATAATTTTCATATGTGAGAATAATATGGACAAATTAAAAATAAATAAAAAATAATTAAAGTAAGTAAATAAAGTATTTTTACTTTTTACCATTTAATTGTTGCCCTATTCGAAGCAATATTGCAGTGCAGTAAATGAATATTTTCCTAGCAGCCCTCAAAAACAAGCATGAGACTTTAGAGGGACCTACCCCTACTGTCTCTACCCCTACTGAAATATTAAAATATTAAATTGGAGGCTGCATTTTTTTTTACACCTTTACATTATAAGTGTTACAAGATGGTAGAAAATGCAACAAGACATTTAAGACAATATTGCAGTAAAAGCTGATCCGTCTGGCAACAAAATCGCTCGCTCGAAGCTTTTCAGTTAGTTGCTGGCTCGGAAAGCGGCAAAAGCTCCTAAAGCTCCCAGGAGCTCTAAACCATGAATCCTCCCGATGTTATTTCCACGCCAAATTACGGATCAGATTCGTTCGGTTGTTTCGTACTTGCGCGTACGACGTAAAGAGAATGAAAAAAAAAGAAGAGATTGAGTTTGAGAGAGCTTTTTTTTTTTGCTCGTCCATTGTTTCTCTGTTTTTTTTTTATCGACATTTTGTAGACTTTTATTCTCGCCTGGATGACGATCTATGAAAATCCTTTGAAATTTCTCGTGTATACTCATTTCATCTCGCGTTTACGCAATTAAATCTTCGCGGAAACAATAGAGCGAATAATAATCGTTCCTTGTATGCCGAGGACGAGCGAGGGAAATATTTGAAAAACTGTAAAATTGAAGCTGCAAAAAATCTGCGATGATTTCATGAAATTGTGAAAAAATTATTTTTTTCGACGCCTGGATTTTTTTTTTAACAACTATTTCAGCGGATGACCTAATTTTTTTTTGTATCTCATTTCCTCTCTCACTTTTTTCACGATGCAATTTACGATTTAACGTTATTATTGAGGAGTCAAGAATTAAATTGAGTATCCTGTAGCTCGAGATTTTCATGGAATTTAAATTGTTAAGTATCCAGGGCTGTTTTTCAGGGAGGTCTTGATGACTATTTTTTTTAAACTGTGGCGTTAAAATAGCTTTTCATTTATTTTTATTTGCCCTGCCTAGATACACCTTGTAATTTCAAGGTAAATTTTATTACAAGATTTTATTAAATGACAAGGCTGGCATCCTCCCTTGTTAAAAATAATAATAATAATAATAATGATAATAAAAATTAAAATAATAAGTTGAATTTGTTGAATTTATTTTTGGACATATTTTATTTTTATGCCAGCTGATTGTTACGATGTTTGAGAATTCAACTGACTGATTTGTTTTTAACAACTATTCCATCGAATGACCTAATTTTTTTTTTGTATCTCATTTCCTCTCTCACTTTTTTCACGATGCAATTTACGATTTAACGTTATTATTGAGGAGTCAAGAATTAAATTGAGTATCCTGTAGCTCGAGATTTTCATGGAATTTAAATTGTTAAGTATCCAGGGCTGTTTTTCAGGGAGGTCTTGATGACTATTTTTTTTAAACTGTGGTGTTAAAATAGCTTTTCATTTATTTTTATTTGCCCTGCCTAGATACATCTTGTAATTTCAAGGTAAATTTTATTACAAGATTTTATTAAATGACAAGGCTGGCATCCTCCCTCGTAAAAAATAATAATAATGATAATAAAAATTGAAATAATAAGTTGAATTTGTCGATTTTATTTTTGGACACATTTTCTTTTTATGCCAGCTGACAGTTACGATGTTTGAAAATTCAATTGACTATTTTTATGTACTAAATACTTTATATAGGGTGATAAAAAATCCCGATACAAAAGAAAATGGTACGTGTCTATTTTTTCATCACTTGTCTCGTTTTGGGCATTTTCTCACGTTTACCAGCAGGGGTAGTTTATATATAGGCACCTTATATAGGCCTTATATAGCCTTATATAGGGTGCTCGACTATACGAACACTCGAGGGTTGTTCTATGTGCTCTCTACGTGTTCTATGCTCTTTCAAAATTCTCCTTATTCCTTTTTCTTCTTTCCTTCCGTCTCGCGTTGTTTTTACATCTTGTTAGTCGCTCGTTCCTTTCATTGTTTTTCCGTGTAAAAGGGAAAGTTTCTCTCTCTCTCTCTTTTCCACTGGGACTAATGACTATGAAGGACGCTGACGACTGAGGATGGCCAGGGACCTCTTGAAATTTTGTCCTTTTTCCTCTACTCCCTTTTCTTTTTATATTTTATCTCACACTCAGCTCATCCTAACTCCTCTTTTATTTCGAGTGGAGCGTTAAAGCCTCTCTCGTGCGAAGACAAAACATCGAAGCAAGTACGTTCTTTTCCTTACTTTTTTCGCAAAAAATTTCTACCAAAGTTTTACGAAGCATCTTTATCTGTCCTTCTCGTGTCTTTTTTTCTCATAAAAATAGCAGATAAAATCTCGAGGGTGCTCACTCTCTCTTCTCGCCATATTTCATTAAATAAATATCGTTAAAAACTTAATCGTTGAGCGTTTTTTTTTTTTTTTTTGCCATTCTCGAGACTATGAATCAAATAACGACAGTATGCAGTCTGGTAATGGCAAAAAAAGGATAAATACGTTATGCTTGGAGAGGATACAACGCAAGAGGGAGAGTTGGAGAATTAAAAAAAAAAAAAAAAAAACAGAGTGAGATAGAAAATGGCTCGCGTTGATAGAAAAATATACATGATTCGAGACTGCTGACGCTGCCAGCAGGCATGGAAACGTGAAATATAAATCAGTAAAAAAGCTGGGAAAAGAGTTGAATGGCGATACAGAGAGGGTTAAAAAAATAATAGGGGTGTGAGCGAAATAGACGTATGGAGAAGAGAGAGGGAGAGAAAAACAGAGACAGAGACATTTCGATTTTATAAATAAATTAACACGCCTATTCGACTGTGACCTCCTCAAATTTGGTAATTTACTTTTTTATATTTTTCTACAATCTCTAAAACTGCGAAAATAATTTTCTTTTATGCGACGGTCGTATTATTATTTTTACAATATATATATATTGAATTATTAATTTTTTAAACAAAAGTGGGAGTGAACAAATATACAGATTTTTTTTTTTTTTGCTCATTCGTGACTGAATAAATTAATTTAATTATCATTTACTAAAAATAATAAATTAAATCAACGCATTTTTCCCTTCAACAAAGAACGACCCATGTGAGTCGCCGAGCTGTTAAAATTGCGAAAACAATTTTCTTTTAGCCGACGATCGTATTATTATTTTTACAATATTGAATTATTAATTTTTTAAACAAAAGTGGGAGTGAACAAATATACAGATTTTTTTTTTTTTTGCTCATTCGTGACTGAATAAATTAATTTAATTATCATTTACTAAAAATAATAAATTAAATCAACGCATTTTTCCCTTCAACAAAGAACGACCCATGTGAGTCGCCGAGCTGTTAAAATTGCGAAAACAATTTTCTTTTAGCCGACGATCGTATTATTATTTTTACAATATTGAATTATTAATTTTTTAAACAAAAGTGGGAGTGAACAAATATCCAGATTTTTTTTTTTTGCTCATTCGTGACTGCATAAATTAATTTAATTATCATTTACTAAAAATAATAAATTAAATCAACGCATTTTTCCCCTCAACAAAGAACGACCCATGTGAGTCGCCGAGCTGTTAAAACGCAAATTGCAACATTTTTGTACATCGCGATTCACGTCGAAATCGACAAAGCTCAGGAAAGGAAGGGTGAAACTGCACCTCGGGGGTGCAGATGGGGAGAGAATGTTTTGTTGCTATCGCTATGCTGAATAAATGGGAAAAAATATGAGGACGAAGTAGAAACAGGCAGTGTGAGATCAGACAAGAAAATAAGTGAGAAGGAACTCCTGTTGTGGAGTCAATCCAGACCGCGAGGGGGAGTCTAAAAATTATAAGAGAAAACATAAAGGAGGGAAACTCTCCGAAATGAGGGGAGGCAGAGAACTGAGAGAGGGGACAGTTTGAAAAAAAAAAAAAACAAAAAAAAGTACAAACAAATAAAACTAAAAAGTAAAAGGCCAAAAGTATTATGACTGCAAAAGTCATAACCGTACAGTATAAATGGGGGAAAATATCCTTGATATAATACAATAGTGAGAGTGTCGACTGGGAGGGGGAGAAAAAGGTAGGAATATTGAGACGTTGAGTCGGCAGAGAGTCAAGGGGTGGTTGAAAAGAGAACCAGAGGGAGGAGAGAGTGAGAGAGACATGAGGGGGTGAAAAGAGTATAGCAATGGAGAAAGAAAAAAAGAGTAAAATGATAGCGAGAGGAAGAGAAAATCATATGCCCACTAGCAGCTTCCTATCGTGAGAAAGGTAAATGGAGAGATGGGGGAGCATAGGAAAAGGGGTAGAGAGGAAAACATAAATGGAGAAACGAGAGTATAGAAAAAGGGGCAAAGAGGAAAATGTATAAATGGGGAGAGCAAACGTACGTTTTATCGACAACAGTATACGTACGTGAGCTTACTGTTTTTTTTTTTTTAATGTTGTGCATGTTTCTTAAGGGGAAGGGAATTTTCTGAGGGACAGCTCTGATCATACATGACTCTATCTAAAATACTCCAGGCTAAAACCGTCTGTATTTGCTTGTCTCACTCACTCCTTCTCCACGAGGCTTTATCATTATAAAAATATTACATCTCTCTTTTTCAATTATTTTTATTTTACTTCTTCGTGGTTCAATTTCCAGACTCTACGAGCTTTTTCCTCCCAGTTATTCTTGGAGTTGAACAAGAAAAATGTAAATGTGAACAATTCCACGAAATAAGGGGTTGTATTTTTTTTTTATGTTGACTGCATGTATAAAAATGTGCTTGTAATTTTTTTTTTTACATCATTCTTCAGTTATAATGAGGGTGGCAAAGTGATTTTGTATTTTTTGTGTCAGAGTTTTATAATAATTTATACACGAAGAAACGCGAGGTACATCGTGACACCGAATAATTATTAAATCGTTCCATCTGATATTGTTCGATTTAAGGCTGCATGATTTTGGTGTGACAATAATCAAAGAAATATACGAAATCTATAAATTAGAAACTGTACATATAAGATTCTGTATGATTTTATAAATGTAAATTTGGCTCTTTTTAACGTATTCGTAAAACTAAAAATACAAAATCACTTTGCCACCCTCATTATAACTTATGAAAAAAAACAAAAAGTTATAATGAGGGTGCCAAAGTGATTTTGTATTTTTTGTTTCAGAGTTTTATAATAATTTATACACGAAGAAACGCGAAGTACATGGCGACACTGAATAATTATTAAATCGTTCCATCTGACATTTTTCGATTTAAGGCTGCATGATTTTGGTGTGACAATAATCAAAGAAATATACGAAATCTATAAATTAGTGAGATTCTGTCTGGTTAATAAAATAGAATTGGTCTGAAATACAAAAATGTCCAATATAAAATTAACCAATCTAAAAAATGATTAAAAAAAATATTGAACATTCGAAAAAGCTTGAAATTAATTTCTCTTTATCAAAGAAACAATTTCAAAAAAAATATATATATATATATAAATTATTAACTAATCAATTCTGGACATACATTCTACATTTGTCGTGAATTTGGCAAACTCGAGGCTGATCGTGCTCGTTTTTCTCAATCGCCAAATTATGCGTATGGGCGACCGGAAGTCTTCGGGTATGCAATTCACGTAAAAGTATCAAGAGCGAGCGAGAAATTGGGGGCGGTGGGGGGGGGGGGGGGGGGGAGGGGTTGAAAACAAAGTTCGAAGCGAGGACTGGACGAGAAATGAGGAGGAATAACCAGCCATGGTAGAGAATTTAACGTGTACGGTAAATTGGCAGGAGACGCAGATGTAGACACTTATAGATACGTGTAGACTGGCTAGAAAACAAGACTGATAAAGGGAAAGAGAGAGAGAGAGAGAGAGAGAGAGAGAGAGAGAGAGGGAGAGAGAGAGAGACAGAGAGCATGGTAGAACGAGCATCGTGTACAGATATACATATATATATCATCATTCGGTATATATATATATATATCTTCATTCGGTATATATATATATATATATATATATATATATATATATATATATATATATATATACCAGGACGCGCTAATTATGCAAATGTATTTAGATCGAATGCCGTTGTTAACGTTGGCGAGCGAGTGAGCGAGCAAGTGTTGAATCGAAAGCACACTGTGGGGTCGAAGGGGTTTATATAAAAGGCCAAAGGTATTGGTATAGGTGGAGTTCTACATATATATATAGAGGCCCGTTCAGTATTGCCTATATACCTTACCAACACAAACACAACGTATAGGATACCTTAGTTTATAGCGTAAAATAAATGTATATATATATATATAGATACAAAGCTTATTTATATAGGTGGACAGCATATACACACACACACATATATATATATATATATACACATATACACACATAAATATATATATATATATATACACATATACACACATAAATATATATATATATATATGTCTTTATGTAATAAAAATTGTTGCCGTTACTGGAGCTGTCGCAGCAAACAAAAATTGCGAGTGTCCACGAAGATATTCAGGCCAACGCTTATGCAGACACAGACACAGACAGAGACACTGACAAAACACTGACAAAATCCCCGCACAGATTTCCCCTATTAAAAAATCCATTGCGATATTATCTCGCAAGAATAGTTGTGCGTAGCTAATACGACAAATTATAATCCTTCACAGGAGGTTCATGCGCGAAGAAGACCGTGGAGCTTAGCCGCTCTTAGTGCATTTACATATATATACGTATGGTATATATATATATGGAATGAATATATATCGCATATTTATAGTTCAATATATGTATACATATATAGTGAATGAAGAATATATTTATAGCATGTATGTCCGACATTAATGTGAAGCGCTTGAATATATATGTATATAGTCTGTATATAGTCATCTCTGCACTTGTATATAGAGCGTTTACTATTTCGATCGATAATCACTCACCACACTTGTATTGGCTCGCTCTCTCTCTCTCTCGCTCTCTCTCTCTCTCTCTCTCTCTCTCTCTCTCCCTCTCTCTCTCTCTCTCTCTCTCTCTCTCTCTCTCTCTCTCTCTCTCCCTCCCTCTCTCTCTCTGTCAATCTACCTCTCTATCTATCTCCCTCTCTCTCTCTCTATCTCTCTCTCTCTGTCTGTCTCTCTCTCTCTCTCTCTCTATCTCTCTATCTCCCTCTCTAACTCTTGTCTATATACGTACGTTTAAATTCTGTATACACGGCGATACAAACATTCTGTATTGATGCTGGCCTATCTGTCTCTGCTATAAACAGAGCTACAAAGCACACCCTTTACGGTCTCAGCTAGGTCCGTTTCTACTTGCGTTCAAACACACATCGCCTATATATATATATATATAGGCACCTGTACCTATGTATATATATATATGCATATAGGTACGAACGAGCGTATGTGCACATTTTGTACGTTCATGTTGTTTTTAAATATGATATTTCGACATTTTTCAACATTTTAATTACGCTGGAATTAAAATGTTAAATTTATTTTCACAAAAATAAAGCGTTTGATCTATGAGGAAGAAAAAAGAATTCTATTCATTCGTTTTTAATACCACAAAGACAAGCAGTAAAAATAAATATTTGGGACAGTAATGAATCATAATGTCTTTTTTTTTTCCCCACTAGTTTTGGTAAGTCACGTGCACGTGCTGCATTGTGACATGCTGCATTGTAGGTTAATTGTAAGGGTTGCATATAATTAATCATCAACGTTATGAAATATGCAAACATAAAGGAAATTCGAGGACGACATCGAGAATCAATGAAAATAAGGAGTTAGCAGCTTTTCAAGATAGGTCGAACTTTGAGATTTTGCCTGTTCCTTTTTATTAATTCAAGGGCATAATGATGCCCTTAATTTGTTGATTGATTGATGGAATGAATTTTTTATCACTGCAATGATACATGCAGATATTCCGTGGTGTTAATAAAAAAAAAAAACTTTCATAAACCAGGGGTGACGATGATAATAACGTGTATAGTAACACACACACACACACACACATATATATATATAGATGTGTGTGTATATATATATATGTTACTATACACGTTATTATCGTCGTCACCCGTGGTGTATGAAAGTTTTTTTTTATATATACATGTATATATGTATATACATATATATATAACTATAGACAGGATGAAAGAGTGGCTGCTGGGCCCGCCAACAACATAAAACAACTTTGTGATGAATCGATGAGAAATGCAAAAGTACCCTCGTTCTGCTCCATCTCGGACTCTCGCAGGGCCTCTATATGTCCAATTCTAAGCCAGGGGGGTGAAGGCAAAGCCAAGGGCTCATTTGTGGCTGGAGACACGTCACGAAGAGAGAGAGAGAGAGAGAAAGAGAGACGAGTAGACACGCGATAGTCAGACCAAAAAAATGCTTCGTAACTCTGGGCTGTGCTTCAAAGCGAAATAATGTTAGAGAACAAGAGAGAGAGAAAGAGCGAAGGGGTTGGGGGAGAAAAGATATAAAGACGGAATTCTATATATTCGTCTGTATAGAGTACAGAGATGAGGTGACAAATGGGAAATATCTGAAAGGGTGAGAGATGAGAAATATAGATAGCAATAAAGAGAGAGGGCGATAGAGGGGGAGAGAGAGAGAGAGAGAGAGAGAGAGAGAGGGAGAGAGAGAAAGAGAAAGGAAGGATGAGAGAGAGAGAGAGAGGGAGAGAGAGAAAGGAAGGATGAGAGAAAGAGAGAGAAAGGAAGGATGAGAGAGATGAGGGTAGAAAGCTCTGCCGAGCTACTGCTGTTGCTGTTAGCCCCCGGGTGTTGTTGGCGAGCTGTTACACATTTCATTCGGGGGACAAAACTGGTACAGGATAACGCACCATTTAGAAGAAAATTGAGAGGAGGGTGAGAGCGAGACGGGCAGGCAGAGAGAGAGAGAGAGAGGAAAAAAGATGGAGAGAGAGAGAGAAGGGGTTGCAAGCGGTCGCTAAGGGTGGAGAAGCATTCGCGTGAACGCAGGGTCGCTTTTTGGCAGAGAGAAGGAGAAAGCTTTGGGGTCTCTGCGGGTCTGGGAATTATTCGAGTTGACTGCACGCTGTATAACCGGCCGTTATCACGAATTCCGGGCCTCTCTGCCACCCTCATCAACCCCCATTCGCGAGCCTACCCGAAACTTTCCTCTCGCAGCCCCTCCGCCATACACACCCTCCCTTCTTCCCTCATGCGAGAGCACACGAGTGTAACTTCCACCCTGCCACCAAAAAAAAAGGAGTACGATAGGGGTGGAAGGGGTGGAAGGGGGTTGAATCTTGTGCAAGCTCAAATAGCAGTTGCAGCACGCCCTCGCTATTAAAATTATGAATGCTCACTTGGCACGTTTGAGATATAAAACAAAAACAAAAACATTGAACAAAAAAAGTAAATAATAAAACACTCGGGGAGGCTATCCGTAAGAATATGGTGGATTCAATTTTCCACGATGTATCAAAACTGACGAAGCTTTCTCGTTACTCTGATACAGTCGCGAGCTCTCTCGCACAATCTCATCCCGGATGGAAAAAAACATTGAGGAGGACAATCGTCTCGATGAATTCATGACTCATCGTCGTTAGCCGCCATTTTTTTTTTTTTATGCCAACGTGATTCCATTGTTTAAAAATAAAATCACCGACCACGAAAATTCAAGAAGAGAATGAAATGGAAAAGACCCGGCTACGTTTTTATTCTTCTGTGTGCAATGAAAAGTATTTTTGGTTTTTTTTTTTTTTTTTTTTTTACACATGTACATTTTACGCGTAGGATATCAGGCTGGTGTATAGGCGATGGTATAAGTATAGGGGATGCTGTATATAGATATATATTTTACCCTCATCCTGACACGACGTCAATATGCTTGCGCTCTCGCAAATGAGAATCTTTTATTTATTTTGTCTACACAGAATGTTCATGCGATATATATATATATATATATATATATATATATATCGTCAACTCGGGTTCTCTTATTCGTCGTCGTGTCGTGTATTTCGTCGCTCTCGTCTTTTTCACCCATATTTTAATTAATCGCGCGCTGCGCTTCCACCACGACTGAGCGAATCCCGGTGGGTACAATTGATGGTACGCGAAACACACAACGCGCTCACCCAGACAGGAGGAAAAACCACGTGGTGGAATGAGTTCACTGACTTCTTCTCACACCATATTTGCCTTTCTCTCTATTTTTTTTTTCTTCCTCACATTTCTTTATTCGAGTTTTAATTTTTCTCCGTTGCATGTGTTTGTTATTTTTGTTTCACAATATATAGTCTGTTGCACGTTGAAAAAAATAAAATGAAAATTATAATACACGCGAGATAAAATGTGTGTCGGGGATAAAATCTCGTAAGGAGAAAAAAGTTTCGAACAATATCCCGTGTTTATTATTCGTTGGGACAATGGCACTTGTCGATTTTGTTTTACTCTTGCCATCTCCATATTTTATGCCTTTTGCCTCTTTCCATATTTTGTTTTGTTTTTGTTATTTTATTGTTTTTGTTATTTTACTGTTTTTGTTATTTTACTGTTTTTGTTATTTTACTGTTTTTGTTATTTTATTGTTTTTGTTATTTTACTGTTTTTGTTATTTTACTGTTTTTGTTATTTTACTGTTTTTGTTATTTTATTGTTTTTGGCAAGGCGCTTCTTAAAAGTTACAATATCAATTCTTTTCATTTAAATTATAAAATTGCTCTTTTCGAATTACATATTTAAATTATGTAATGAAAGTCAGCAGAAAGCAGGACCGGTGACACGACATGACAAAGTCGAGTCATTGCGTTAATTTGTGAATTCAGGTCAGCATTCCATCGAGTGTAACTCATCAGTGTGTAAATCGTCTTTAATAGTTAAAATATCGTTTACATTATAAAATTCAATCCCTCTTCACGAATTATTTTAATCACGTGATAAAATTTAGGAAGAATTACGAGCAGTCGCTGACGTGAAAATCGTCCTTAATAGTTAAAATATCGTTTACATTATAAAGTTTAATCCTTCTTCTCGAATTATTTCAACCACGTGATAAAATTTCGTAGAAATCACGAGCAGTCGTGACACGACATCAACAATTGCTCAAGCGTTATTATAAAATAATGTATTGTAAAATATTCGTTATTGCATATTTATGAAATTATCAACCCTTTAGTACATTTTTCTGGGACAAATATTTTCCATGTTTCTTTATATCAAACTGACCCAAATGAATTCTTTCCTCTTGTACATTTCACCTGCTACATTTCAGCATAAAATTTTGCATAAATCAATGTAACATCCACCCCTCAAAATTATTACAAAATTATATTATTTATTTCCATGATTTATTATTATGATTGTTGTACATCCAATGGATGATTAATTGCTGAGAAATAGTGGGGTACACAATACACCCCTTAAAATTATTACAAAATTATATTATTTATTTCCATGATTTATTATTATGATTTTTGTACATTCAATTGATGATTAATTGCTGAGAAATAGTGGGGTACACAATACACCCCTTAAAATTATTACAAAATTATATTATTTATTTCCATGATTTATTATTATGATTTTTGTACATCCAATGGATGATTAATTGCTGAGAAATAAAAAAGCAATTATTTTAATTTTGCAAACAATCGACCCCTTTCAAATTATTCCGCATCGATCACAGGTTGAATCAAACGTTAAAATTTTACTATTCGTCTATTTCATGATGTTTTTTTTATTATTTATTACCAGGAAATAATTAATGTGGTTAATAATGTGAATGAAAATCTCTCGAAGGCTTTTTAATTGGAAGTTTCCCAGCTACTTTTTCTCGGGTTTATTAGATTTGAGTGATTACAAAATTTTATTCTTTTGCTCCCTCGATTATTATCGCATCGTACAAACATCAAGGTTCAACGATAATAATGCTGACCACGGGGATCCTTTACGAGTAAGAGTGGGCTACAATATTGGTATTGGTCATCGTGTAGGTGTAACGTCCCTTCCTCCTATCTGATATATTGCCTTTATACTACATCTCATGGCATCTACCCTGAATATATATATATATATATATATCGATATCTGTATATATCGATATCAGTATCGATGGCTCACCGAGCCATAGCAAAACCCCATGGTGAGAGGCACCACCACAAGCAGCAATCTCTCTCTCTCTCTCTCTCTCTCTCTCGCTTCCTCTCGCTATCTCTCGCTATCTCACCCTCTCTCGCTCCTCGCTTTTCCTTCTCAGCCAACATTCTCACTTTGCCCGGAGCTCTGCGATATTGACTTTCAGGTGGTTATTGACTTTCGGGAGTAATACACTTTACTTGGTGGTATCGTTGGTATATCCGCGTTGCATCCTCTCCTTTATATATATATATATATATAAATATAAATTTCACACATGTGCACATGAACTGTATACACATGTGCGTGTCCACATGTATTAAACCAACACAGAGCTAGTGCAGTTTGGTATAAGCACGAGAGCTTCGATGACGTCCAGAACAGACGCGCTGGGAGCAAGATAAATTAGCTTGTACTATGCTTGATCCCAGCTGAACGGGCCAACCCCCATGCATAAACCTCATCTCGACGATCAACTAACGCGTTGACGAGCTAACGACGAGATTTTCCAAACTGCAAACCCACACACACACACACACTACTGGAATTATTGAAAATCCGCTTAATCAGCGAATCCTTTGGTTTTTGTTTCAAACGTCGATGCAATTTATCGCAATTGACTCGAAGACCTTATCTATTTTATTGATAAATTTTTATTGCAGCAATTGAATTTATTTCAATTGTATACATTTTTTTTATTACTTAATATGTGATTAAGTGCATTGAAAAAAAATTAATTGGGTTTAATGAAATTTATTTCGTGTCTAAAATTTGTAATTTGATCAGATCAATTTTCTATCCATTGAATATGAATATTTGTTGAATTCAAGGGGATGTTTTGTTTTTGTTTCAAACGTCGATGCAATTTATCGCAATTGACTCAAAGAGCTTACCTATTTTATTGATAAATTTTTATTGCAGTAATTGAATTTATTTCAATTGTATACATTTTTTTTATTACTCAATATGTGATTAAGTGCATTGAAAAAAATGTAATTGGTTTTAATGAAATTTATTTCGTGTCTAAAATTTGTAATTTGATCAGATCAATTTTCTATCCATTGAATATGAATATTTGTTGAATTCAAGGGGATGTTTTGTTTTTGTTTCAAACGTCGATGTAATTTATCTCAATTGACTCGAAGACCTTACCTATTTTATTGATAAATTTTTATTGCAGCAATTGAATTTATTTCAATTGTATACATTTTTTTTATTACTTAATATGTGATTAAGTGCATTGAAAAAAAATTAATTGGGTTTAATGAAATTTATTTCGTGTCTAAAATTTGTAATTTGATCAGATCAATTTTCTATCCATTGAATATGAATATTTGGTGAATTCAAGGGGATGTTTTGTTTTTGTTTCAAACGTCGATGTAATTTATCTCAATTGACTCGAAGACCTTACCTATTTTATTGATAAATTTTTATTGCAGCAATTGAATTTATTTCAATTGTATACATTTTTTTTGTTGCTCAATATGTGATTAAGTGCATTGAAAAAAATTTAATTGGGTTTAATGAAATTTATTTCGTGTCTAAAATTTGTAATTTGATCAGATCAATTTTCTATCCATTGAATATGAATATTTGTTGAATTCAAGGGGATGTTTTGTTTTTGTTTCAAACGTCGATGTAATTTATCGCAATTGACTCGAAGAGCTCATCTATTCTATTAATGAATTTTTATTGCAGCAATTGAATTTATTTCAATTGTATACATTTTTTTTATTACTTAATATGCGATTAAGTGCATTGAAAAAAATGTAATTGGGTTCAATGAAATTTATTTGATGTTTAAAATTTATAATTTGATCAGATCAATTTTATATCCATTGAATATGAATATTTGTTAAATTGATGGAGACAAATGGCGAGTGTGATTTTTCATCATTTCGTTGCTTCGTATCGTCATAAATTTTACGCAATGGTAATGCAATAACGCATGTCTGGCTTGAATTAATTAATCTCTCTGTCGTTCTATCGTACTCTACTGGTATCAATCAGCGATATCATTGATGCCTGGTAATCCTCTTGCGTGGGAATATATCGAAGGATTTACGGTAATGGAACCCTAATGAGAATAATTATCAGTGACAAATGCATAATGAAAAATTGTTAAAATTTTTCGAGAAAAATTTTAATCTCCATTGAGCTTTCTTGGTGGAGATGAGAAATCGTAAATTTTTGAAATTTTTGACTAAGGAAAATCGTTAAAATTATCAAAACTTTCGTTGAACGGCCAGCTGAAAGGAAACGAGAATAATCGCTCGAGATTTCTTCGTTATTAATGGGCGTGGTCGTTATGCGGTCACGTGGTGGTAACGTTAGAGATTTCTAGCCCTTTCATAAATGCTTCGAATACAGAAACTTCGAGAAAAAGAGACAGTGAGCCTGGCAGAGGGATGGGGAGGAGGGTGGAGGAGGGTGGAGGAGGACAAGGGAGGAAGGAGAATGAGTAAAACGATGTTAGCAAAATGTGGTTTGTTGAAACGTATTTATCGGAATACGGATTAGACTTGCCTAAACTCTGATTAGCCTTTGGGTTTTCTACCTCGCCTCGAGGATTTAACTGGAGTTGGTTGACCAAACGCGCTTCCCACAATTAATTTATACTTGTCCAACTTGTATTATTCACGTGTCGTAAAATAATTAAACAGATAATATAATTTTTCGTAAAATTTTTATTTTATTTTTTTCAGAAAAATAAGGAATATTTTTTTTGTACAATTTTTTTGAAAACAAATTCAGCAATATTTGTTCGTCCATTTTTTTTCAAGTAACTTTAGCAATATTAAAAAAAAAAAATCACCACAGCCTGATTTCTAGTGGGTGGTTTAGGCTTGTTTTTTGTAAAAAATAATGGTTGAAAAGAGTAAAAAGTTATTAAATAAATAGACAAATTTTCTTATTAATTTGCTTGGTGGAATTTTTTCCTAATTTTGTAATTTAATTTTTCTTTTTTTTTTCTTTTTTCACGAAAGATATTAATTTTGCTCTAAGCGATGCAGGGTGAATGTAATCCCATTCGCAGGAGGTAAATAGGAAAAACCAAGAGTGCACGAAAAAAATGATTTACCGCTCCATTTTGCCGAGAATGATGGTAATATTTGCCAACCGTAGGGAGGCAAAGGTAAACTTTTTCCGTAAAATTCTTCATCCTGCCTATATATGTATCTTTGAGTAAACCGAAGCGAGTACATACCTTATAAGCAAAGACAGACTCGGCACATGTACAAATTTACCAGCTCGTACCAAAAATAATTAAACTTCCAGTGCCGAATCGTGCATCGAAAAAAAAGGAAATAAAAATACTCAGCGAGTAAAAATAATCATTAAGAAATATTTAAGTAATCCTACCCGAGAGTTTTTTTTTTTAAACTGAAAATCCGAAGATGGTGACGTTGAAATTATTCCAATATATTTTCATGTGTCTCTCACACAATGAAAATAAATAAAATAACCAGATAATGAGTAAAGAATTGAGACCATATTTCTGCTATTAATAAATATACACTAAACGATTAATATTCATGACTCCTGTAGAGGAGCCAAATTCGATCAAACGTAACGAAAATAATGCAGATACGTCGAAGTACACGTGTATATACCGTAACGTAAAACGATTTTTGACAACGTCCCATCAATCCGTCGCTCTTTAAAAATACGTTGGCAAGCGCGTGAACAAGTGAGAAAAATACGAAGCGACGTGTGGCATGAATAAGTTTTCATCGACTATATATATATATATATATGTATATGGAGCCGAGCATAATACCATGAGCGAGGCGAGATGTCAGGCAGTTTCGGTGGGATTCTCTCGGTTCCTCCCTTTACGTGTGCCACGTCCGGCATACCGGAAGAGCCGGGCGAAAACTGCTGGGCCCCAAGAGAGAGCGAGAGAGACGGGAGAGAGAGAGAGAGAGAGAGAGAGAGAGAGAGAGAGAGAGAGAGAGAGAGAGAGAGAGAGAGAGAGAGAGAGAGAGACGGGAGAGTGAGAGAGAGAGAGCGAGAGAGACGGAAGAGAGAGAGAGAGGGAGGGAGGGAGGGAGGGAGGGAGGGGGGGATGAAGGGAAGGTGTTGCTCGAAAGGGTGAAAAGGAGATTGGCGAGGGGAATTGGGAGAAGGGGATTGCAGTGATGCTGGATTTCGACAGCTTCACGGCTGCTGCTGCCTTTGCGCTCGAACGGTCGCCTATCATTCATGATATTCTCCCCAACGCGTCCTATTCATACAAAATGGCAGATCCGTCCAGAGATTGGGAAGCTCCGCGAGAGCTACCCCAGTGTATATGATGAAGAGGGAGGAAGAGGGTAAAAACTAGTAGCACGTGTCTCTCCCAAAAATGTGGCAAAATTGGTACAAGAAGTATGTACTTGATATATATATATATATATATACGTGTGTGTGTGTGTATATAATATTAGATACAGAGAGTGCGAAATACATATTCACGATAATAAATATAATATACATATGCATCACCAGTGGAGAAATACTTCGTGATGCATTCTCGAATAAATATATATATATATATATATATATATATATATTGACGGATTTCATCATATAATACGACATGTGCAAAGCTTTTCAATGCTGGCGCATTTTGCTGCCGGAGTACCAATGCGATTTCAGAGTATGGGTAATATCCACTCTGTATAAAGATACCGTATATGGGAAACACCAGTGTAAGCTAGAGGGAAAGAGAGAAAGAGAGAGAGAGAGAGGAAAA
>OY769906.1:1546142-1571142 GCA_963669185.1 Dyspetes luteomarginatus
TGGTCAAATGGACATTCCAGGATCGTTAAACATACGAATGTCAATTTGGCTCGAATACACGATGCGCTGTTGATGGTCTGGATGTGGTCAGACAAGCGTCCTGCTGACCACTCGTCAAACTGACCAATGATATGTCAGAGCCACGAACACTGCTCGGACGACCCGAAATGCGATGATACGGAGACTCCGTTAATTCAAGTGAAAGCTTCAATCCAGCATTGCCGTATAGTGTCAACATATTAGATATCGATATCTGAATTCTCTTCCATGGACCTTAACTAGACGTGGATATATATATATATATATATACATCGAGATAGGTTCAAAGGGTCAATCAAATCGTCAGGAGCAAGGGAATAGCTTTGCGAATGTCACAGGGAACCAGTAAAACAGAATGAAACATATCAAGTCGGGCTCAGAATTTGCGTTAAATTTGTGTGACTATTGACTACACTCAAAGGATTCTGTGATAAGGAAATAACTAATTACTAGGAGCTCGATAACAGACGGAAATGTTAAAGACATCGAGCATTCCATGTATTAATAGTCCTGGTAAAGGGCTGGTTAAGGGATGATAAGTGGGCAGTTGGGTTAAAATATAAAAATCTCAACGTGACCCAAAAGTAGAACAAATTTAACCCCAAAGGTTTCGGCTGATCGTCAAATTGACCAATGATGGTCACGAGTTAGCTGAGTGTTCGATAACAGAGGGAAATGTTAAAGACATCGAGAATTCCATGTATTAATAGTGCTGGTAAAGGGCTGGTTAAGGGATGATAAGTGGGCAGTTGGGTTAAAATATAAAAATCTCAACGTGACCCAAAAGTAGAACAAATTTAACCCCAAAGGTTTCGGCTGATCGTCAAATTGACCAATGATGGTCACGAGTTAGCTGAGTGTTCGATAACAGAGGGAAATGTTAAAGACATCGAGAATTCCATGTATTAATAGTGCTGGTAAAGGGCTGGTTAAGGGATGATAACTGGGCAGTTGGGTTAAAATATAAAAATCTCAACGTGACCCAAAAGTAGAACAAATTTAACCCCAAGGGTTTCGGCTGATCGGCAAATTGACCAATGATGGTCACGAGTTAACTGAGTGTTCGATAACAGAGGGAAATGTTAAAGACATCGAGAATTCCATGTATTAATAGTGCTGGTAAAGGGCTGGTTAAGGGATGATAAGTGGGCAGTTGGGTTAAAATATAAAAATCTCAACGTGACCCAAAAGTAGAACAAATTTAACCCCAAGCGTTTCGGCTGATCGTCAAATTGACCAATGATGGTCACGAGTTAGCTGAGTGTCTCTGGACTCGCAATCATACAAGGGATGACTCGGTGATCCAAGTGCAAAAGTTCAATGCTGCCCCTATATCGAAATAAACGATCCTGCTTCTTCGATTGCTAAAATCTCTAATGATCCCGAATAAAACTCGTTTTATGTCGCAAGACACTGCAAAAAAAAAAAAAAAAAAAGACACCTGCTAAAATGTTACGTTCATGGAATAACCCTCTTACGAATACGACGAGAAAACTCGACAGAGCCTTTCTCATTGAGTGCGCCTCAAAGCACCCTCACGGGGCCACTTTCGTGTATTATAGCTAATGACTTTATGGCCTCGACACTCGTTAACGATAGTGTCGGTGTGGAGTGTTTGTATTCATTAAGTACCGAAGGCGCAGCAATATCTACATGCTGAGACGTACAAGCTTTCGTATAGAATTTAGCTGAAAGAGAGAAAGAGTGAAAGAGAGAGAGAGAGAGAGAGGACGTGGATGGAGGAGTTCTCGCAAGGAGGGAGACAGAGAAAGAGAGAGAGAGAGAGAGAGAGAGAGAGAGAGAGAGAGAGAGAGAGAGAGAGAGAGAGAGAGAAGGGAGCGCGTATGGAGGAGTTTTCGCAAAGGGGTAGTTGTAGTTCGGTACGTATACGCCTGGGAAACTGCGTTACCGTAATAGCTGGCAAGGGTAGCCCAGTTTCTCTCTCGCGACCGCACTACTATCGTCACACTAGATTTCCAAATGAGATCCTTCGATGTGATGGTGGCTTCATAGTCCCCCCACCCCTATCCCAGGCCCCTTTATCACTGGTAAGAACGATACTAGATTATACAGTCTCGCGTATACGGGAGTCATATAATTAAGGGTTGTGCACAATTAGACATTTCTGCACGAGTTTAAACCATCACCAGAGTATACTGACTGTACCAACAACCATCAACTAAATCATCATCATTATCACGCCACCCCTCCACCCCTCCTCATCTTCAATGTGGAAATCTCACGTTTAGCTTTCGTCTCTGGCTCTGGGCTGTTTCCTCGTTTGTTATTAGAACGACAATTTACCCTGCTCAAATGTGTTCGATCAACGAAGGCCCTCGGGGGGCATCGACGATAGACGCTTTTCCTCTCCCTTGCCGTTAACTTTCCTCCTAATAATCCCCATCGGGTGTCCATTATATTCGTCAATGTTGACTTTTCCAGGGTTCAGAAATCCGAGTGCAAACATACATATATATATATAATGTCCATCAAGTTGTATAAAAAAATCAGGTCAATTATAACAAGCGATTTTTTGTCTCAATATCAAACCCAAATGATATAGCAGACGGTTAATTAACGATTTTGTGGATTAAATAATTTAATTATACATTTAACTTTTAGATCTTTGATTATTTGTTTATTTATATATATATATATGCATTGTATTCTGGCTTGACAATGTATATTACCGTTGTCTCAAATTCACGTCAATTTATCCTCCAATGTCTTTTTTTTTGGTCAGATATCATAAAAGTGTCGGGATCTCGTATACGTGAGATATTTTTCCAATGAATTTAACGTATATTGACGTTAACGTACGTGAGCTCCGGTTTTTCTTGCTCAAGCAGAGAAAGAGAGAGAGAGAGAGAGAGAAATAGAGTATGTGTATGTGTGTGTGTCGTCTCGATGCTTTTTCCATTCGTTTCTTTCATACATGACAGCGTCTCCTCGTTCAATCTTTTATTGACAAAACTGGGGAGGGTTTGGAAAAGAGATCGAGAAAGAGAGAGAGAAAGAGAGAGAGAGAGATATTGTCAAATATTCGTCAGTAGCATCGAGTTATTATATCAATTATGTAAATTGTGAGATTTTGTAAAAAGGATCATGTCTGCAAAATTTATTTAACGGTTCCTGCCCATGGTCATAAGTCCTGGCACGTCGGGGTATTTTTGCCATGGGGTGGTTTGGGGGTTTTGCCGCTGGCTGTCGCGGACAGCAGCAGCAGCAGCAGCACTGAGGTGGCCCCAGTGAGAGGACAACGAGATCCTAGCGTGTGTGTGTGTGTGTGAGGGAGGAAGGGAGGGTGGGAGGGAGGGAGGGAAGTGGGGGTGGGGGATGTCACGATGTTTCATGGAGAGGAAAGAGAAGCCAGACAGGACGGCAGAGTAAGCGAAGCAGAGAGACCTCTCAGAGAAAAAGAAAGCCGTGTAGATGCGGAACGAGAATGGGTTGAAGGAGGCTCGTGGAATGGTTCGAGAGAACGAAGAATGAAGAAATGGAGACAAAGAGGAAGAAGAAGAAGAAGAAGAAGAAATGAAGCCAAAGAAGGCGGAGAACGAAGAGAAAGAAGAATTAAAAAAAAAAACAGAAGACGAAGAGCATCCGGCAAGTAGAAAAGAGATGACAAGAGCAGCCTGGGAGCAGAGGGCAAAAGAGGATAAAGAGGAGGGCACGAGTCACCTCTGGAGTTGGAGGATGAGCCCTCTCGAAATGTATGTGTGGCAGCACAGCAGAGAGCCAGAGAATAAAGAAAGATGCAGTGGAATAAGAAGAAGAAGAAGAAGAAGAAGAAGAAGAAGAAGAAGAAGAAGAGGAAGAAAAACCCTTGGAGCTAGGAAGAGGAGGAGAAGAGGAGCAAAAGCTCCGAGAATAAAGAGGGTGGGAGCGTGACGCAGGTGGTGGCGAGTAAGAGACGATTCGTGTAGATTCGTAAGGGAGATAAAGATAACGCGAGCAAGGGATTCTGTGGGACTCTGATCCTTTCTCTTTCACTTTATATATACGTATATATTCTCTCTCTCTCTTCCCTCTCTCTCTCTCTCTCTCTCTCTCTCTCTCTCTCTCTCTCTCTCTCTCTCTCTCTCTCTCTCTCTCTCTCTCTCTCCCCCTCTCCCTCTCTCTCTCTCTCTCTCTCTCTCTCTCTCTCTCTCTCTCTCTCTCTCTCTCTCTCTATCTTTCTCTCACTCACTCACTCACTCACTCTCTCATATACACACATATACATCTCTTGGTTGCCTTCCAGCAATAGTGATACTACCATCACCAAGACCAGCCGGTTTTCATGCCACCAGAGAGACGTTATACTCCGACCCAAACTGACGGAGGGTTGACATTCATGAGAATAATTGCTATGTACAGTTGAAGGAATATAATGGAGTGTCGTCCCTTGGGGTGTATCCCATGGCCACCCTTACTCTGGCGAATACACAACCTTAAAGAAGTATATATATATATGTGTGTGTGTGTGTGTGTGTATGTATATGAGCAAACACAGACTTGGACTTTGTTGTCTTCCCTAATACTTTGAGAAGATCTTGGTTTTTTGAAAAAAAAACAGAGAATGAGAGAAGTCGAGAGACAGAGGGATGAAAAAAAAAGCGAGTTGAGGGGAGGGTGGAAAAATACTTTTACAATTTCCCGAAGGGTGGTGGTCCAGTTGAGGAAATTAAAAGTAGCTTTTTCCTATATTCCACACGATGCATTAATAATAAAAAAAAAAAAAATGTGATATGAAATAGCTAAGCGTCATGTCATTTCAATGTTTTGTCATCTCATTGGTATTCGTCTAGTCGGTTTTTGTAAATGAAATTGAGCTTAAATTAATTATGCTTCTTCTCATAATCCGTCGGGAATGATAAGAAAATCGATTGACCTCAATTGATTTTCATTTTTTTTTTTTGCACCTCCCGATAGTTTATCATAATTTCTCAACACTGGCTACGTGTCATAATCGTAGACGAGAGAGTGTGAATTTTTTATTGAAACTCTGCAGGAATAGATTTCTCAATTTCGGATCAAGTTTTATATTTCAAATTTACAGACAAACACAATAGTCCTGGCAGAGACATTTTTCATCTATAAAGCATCAACGAGATGAGATAAAAATTTATAAATATTTTACGAGACTCACAATCTCATTTCGCGAAACGAAACTTTTGTAATGATATTTTTCTCACCCCTTGGCACATCTCACCCTTACGTTTTAAATTTTATAGCGTGGCTCATTGCACAGGAGAATATCACCGGATATGAGATGTGATCCAACCGCGGAATTAATCATATTCATTGATATTCATCCCCTTTTCACCCCTTTGCGATTGTCAATCGTATTATGGGGTCGAGCGTGACAGGGAGAAAGAGAGAGAGAAAATTGATGAAAATCTCGCAACCAGTACTGGGAAGGGGGCTCCTCCCTCCCCAGGGGTGAGTTGTCGTGTTTGGTACCTCTGGAATTCTCGTCTATTTCGAGACTATATACATATATATTCTGGTACATAGGAGTTTGTTTTACCCTCCACCATTTGTACGAGTGCGAAACGAGGCAAGTTTCGCAACTGCCAGACCCAATCCAATATATATATATATATATATATATATATATATATATATGTATAAATATATATATATATACATACATATGTATATGTATATGTATATATATATATATAAATATATATGTGGTATAAGTTTACTCCCAATCTCTCTTTCATGTCCAGCTTCACCCTCGATCTCAATCTACCGACAGAGACTTTTATTTTCTCGCTGAAAGAATCCGCGATTCGTCCAAAAAAACAGAAGTAAGCAGTTAGCACATTTCGTTCTCGTTCATCCATCTGTTTGTTCGTTCGATCGAACTTGATGCTGAAATCTCTTTCTTTCCTCTTTTACTTCACTTTTAAATCCCTCCCCCCACCCCCCCCCTCCCCCCCACTCGCCTCTCATCGACCCCTCACCCGACCACCTATCGCACCATTTCTAGCTCACGATCCGAATTGGCCTCTTTCACTGTGCACTACATCACGATTTTTAATCACAATATTGATCATGTTGCCGATAAAGTTTTACGAGAATCCGGAGCTCTTCGTTCTACGAGTGGATAAATAACGAGGACACGTTAGCCAAAGTTTCGGGTGAGCTAAATAAGTCTAAAGCAGAAATTTCAGTGATGTCGTACTACAGTTGACATGTCAACAGTCGCAACGTTCGTAAAATTTAATCGGTTGGACTAGGAAAAAAAAAAGGAAAATATATATCAAAAATATATAATAACTTTTCGCCACTTTTATATAACGAAAATATATTTTAAATATATCTTGGATATATATACATATATATGATATATTTTAAGCCTGAAAATATCTCCAAGACGCCCTCAACGGTACAATCAAAGAAATTTTACACAAAAATATATTCGATATATATTTTTGTAAATTTTTTTATTTGCGTTTATTTTAACGTATATACTGTCGAGTTCTTACGACCCTTCCCTCTAAATATCCGGAATCCATTGTCTATATATATATACATACATACGTACATACATATATATATATATATATATATATACATATTTGATTTATTTGGCACAGA
Source organism: Dyspetes luteomarginatus (assembly GCA_963669185.1). Classification (NCBI taxonomy): domain Eukaryota; kingdom Metazoa; phylum Arthropoda; class Insecta; order Hymenoptera; family Ichneumonidae; genus Dyspetes; species Dyspetes luteomarginatus. The sequence continues at coordinate 1,552,773 of OY769906.1, forward strand.
ACCTGAACAATTCCACTCATTGTGAGCAAAAGTTTGAGTAAACAAGCTCATCGAATTCTTCTCCGAGGGTCCAAATGTGTTGACAGTCAGATTGAAATAGAAGAGTTCAGTGAAAGTTTGAAACACGAGAATTAGGATTGATCGATGATGGGTTGAATTATGAAAATGGTTTAAACGTGACGAGTTAAATTTTGGGAGCTTTGACTGTAGATACATGAGTACAAGGCTGTGTGGATTTAGCAGCAGGTGGGTGATGCAAGCGAGCTCTCGAATGTACGCGAAGTAAATGAACGTCAGCGGTGTGTGGCATGAGGAAGCTCGTACAACCATCAGCACCCACTCCCAGCCTCCAATACGACAAGTACCAGAACGGCTTTCATCGGAGTTCTGCTCCCTGAATTTCTCTCCCTCTCTCTCTCTCTCTCTCTCTCTCTCTCTCTCTCTCCCTCTCTCTCTCCCTCTGTCTCTCTCTCCCTGTCCTTTTCTCATGTGTCTGCCTCTGACTTCTCGACTTGTAATAGAATTTTGCAAATGTCGACACTATCGGTATACCGAGGAGTGCAAAAGTTGTTAACAAACAGAAATTCATTGAAAATAAAGGGGATAATGAAAATATAAATATAACGATCGATGATACAATGATAAGAAGAAAAAAACCATAGAAAGTAAATTTATGAAAAATAATTTAAAAAAATTCGCATATATCGTCATTGCTGCTCTTCCGAGTCCGAAGAGTGTAAAAGTTGTAAAAATATTTGTTAAAAATCGTTGTCGTCGTCGTTTTCAGAAATTGTTAAAAAGAACCAGGCCGATAAATATTTAAATATAAATAAACGAACGATCATGCAATAATGACTGGAAAAAAAAATCATAGAAATTATATTTATGAATAATAAATTATCGAAAAAATATCAAATCATTTCATTCGTGATTATTATTCTGGACAATTTATTTAAAGAATGCCTTTGTTCCGTGACACATTGCATTTTGCTATATATATATATATATATATATATATATATATATATATATATATATATATATATATAATATATAGGTATGTGTACTCCATCGAGGCTCACTCCTCGTCTGGTATTATACTATATCTGGTATGTAAGCTCGATCCCCTTTCATGGTGAAACTCTATATAATATATATATATATATATATCGCTCGAATTCCGAGAGAATCTGAGGAATTCGATTCTCGTACTGCCACGTTGAGCAATGCTAAAGTCTGGCCCTCTCTCGACTGAGCGTTTAGCCATACGAAATCTTCCACCGCGGAGCACCGGAGAACTCCCTTCCGTTTTGGAGAAAGTGCAGTAGTAGCTAGAGTAGCTTAGTAGCAAAGCGATAGGCAGTCGAGGAGATGCTGAAGCGAAACGGAACGAGAGGAATTGTTCGATTTCTACTGTCGGTTTCTACTTGGGTTTCCACGTTATATATACTATATAATATGTTGTATATATGTATATATATATATATATATATATACGTAGCACTCATGCGGTTTCTACATAGACGTGGCAAATTCGCATAGCTTCCAATGTTAACCGCAAAACTCTCAGTTGTTCCGTCTCGTTTCATTCCACGAATGCTTCGAATATTAATTCAATAATTATACAACTATGAATGAAATTTAATAAATTTGATCTAAACAAATTATTATAATAAAAATTGAATTATTTAAATAATTCATTATTGTGTAATTTAAGCTCCAAATTGTACAATTTCTAGCTTAATTATAAAAATTTGAAAAAAATTACTTTAATAAAATAAATTCTCTTTTTTTGCTTACGAGTTTGAAAATTTGAACAAAGTCACATGTGAAAACAGTAAAATCGCCCATAATCTTTGATATAAATTCAGATTCATGGCCATCAGGGGATTTAACTCGCTTAGAATCTAAATCGAATCTAATTCATCTGCTGTTGAAAAACGCTCTTGCTCCGAGCGTGAGAGTGAAAGAGACGATTTTCAGCCACGCAGAGAACAATTCTCTCGACCATGTGGGAAAAAAATTTCTTACTTTTCAGTGATATAAAAGGTTGCAAAGCAGTGATAGCAGATTTGTCTTTCACGAGCTGGAACTCGTGATAGAAAGCGTCAGAAAGCGTCAGAGAGAGAGAGAGAGGGAGACAGAGAGAAGGGGGAGAGGGAGAGAGAGAGAGAGAGAGAGAGAGAGAGAGAGAGAGAGAGAGAGAGAGAGAGAGAGAGAGAGAGAGAGAGAGAGAGACAGAAGGCAAAACACTAAGTTGTACTACATATACATGCAGTCTTGAGAGTCGAGTAGAAACGAAAGAAAGAAGGAAAGATCTCGAAGTGAGAAAGTTGCTCCAAAGTCGACGAGGCAAACGTCCGTTACAATCGCTCGCGATTTTTCCGCACAGGTCGACCTCTTATCGAAAGTATCTCGGCTATTCGTTTTTCTTTTTTTTTTTCTCACTTGGAGAATCGCTCGAGCGACATGCTATGATGTACAAGCGAGAGAAACGAGAAAAGGAGAATCTTCGTGAAAAGTGTGAGAGAAACGGGCCAGGGCCTTCGCGATAACTGTCGCGATTCGAGTCGATTGCCTTCTACTGTAGATTGTTCGACATGTTCCAGATGCTTCGCTTGTCCAAATACCGCGCACAATAAAATGGAGGAAGGACGAAAAGAGGACGTAAAAAATTAAAGACCGAAATGGAGGGATAGAAACTGCCATAATTTTTCTGCACCTCACGTGTCAATTATTATTATTATTATTATTATTATTATTATTATTATTATTATTATTATTATTATTATTATTATTATTATTATTGTTAATTATAGCCTATTTATACGTATAGAGTATACTGGATGCAAAATTGTGACTACGAAAAACGTTAGTGAGTCTTCTCGTCTTTTCTGAGATTCAAGCAGAGCGAATGAAAGTTTTAGCTTTGAGAGCAGCTGCGAAGACTCAAAAATAGATAAAAAAAAACAGCAGGGGCTAAAAAGGAAAAACATTGAGTGGCAGAGCTCGTTGGGAACAAGAAGCAAGGACGAAGAAGAAGAAGAAGAAGAAGAAAATGAAGAAGACGAAGAAAATGAAGTAGACGAAGAAAATGAAGGAAATAAGGATATACAGACGGTATAAAGGAGAACAGAAATGCTGTAGGTGGGTCGGGTTGGGGGTGGTAGAGAGACTCGAGAGACAAGATCTGGGCGAAGAGAGCTGGAACTCCTTGCCCGATATATCCTCGTAGAGATGTACAAAGTATTCGTATCGATAAGGCTGGACACTCTGTTGGAATGAGAGTTAAAAGTGTGTGAGAGAGAGAGAGAGAGAGAGATACAGACAGAGGGAGAGAGAGAGAGAGAGGGAGAGAGAGAGAGGAGGAATGAAACGAGAAAAAGATGGAAAGGACGAAAGACACGAGAGCGCATACACTCATATATACCTACTTGAGATATTCAGTGTGGAACGTGATATATATTACGTGTATTCCCGTAATATATACATATATATATATATATATAGGGTTATAGTTGTATCTTCCTATATAGATGCTTGGAAGAATGAAATCCGCGAGTGACGTCAAAGGATACGTAGGGGTCTCTTTTCTTACGAATAATACTCAAAGATTGTGTGTGTACGTGTGTGTAAGTTTCAAAGTATCTTCTTTGTGTGTATATATATATATATATATATATATATATATGTATATATATTTTATATCATCTCGTTTGACTCTCTTGTCGGATAAGGGATGCATTTTTCCCAAGCTTCAGGGAGTGTGACAGACTTTGTGTGAAGCCCCGATCCGTCGTCACCATGCACACTATTCGGTCTCTGTCTCTCTGACGATTTTATATTATTTACCACCAAAGGAATATGCGGGAGAACAGCTGAATTTTTTTCGGCAAATGATTAAAATTGCAATGTGCACTGGTGCAAATTCGCACAAGGCCATTTTACTTTTAATTTCTTATCGGAACCAAGAAACTTTTTTTTTTTTTTTAATTGATAATTATTATCATTTGATTAAGGACGTTTGAAGATTAAAAATCATTGGTATTGAAATCGATTGATTAAAACCAGAGAAGTTTCCCAAATAAGCTGGCAATGAATTTGCACTTTGTGGGGTCAGAAAAAAAAATCTTCTTGCACCGCACGAGTTAATCCTAGCAGACTCCTATATTTTCATACAATTTACATTCGACTATGGAAATTTTATAATTTTGTAACCCAGATAAATTTTTTACCCCCCCCACATTACATACGATCCCCTCTCGGGTCTTGTTGACGGTGCTAAAAAAAAAATAATCCAACCCCTTCTGTAATTGGTAATTTTACGCTCGCGAGTTTTGTCAAACAAAAACTGCCAGTCTCTGAGCGCAAGGGGTTGAACAAAAAGTTAACGAAACAATGACAAAAAGCCATGGGCTTGAGAAAAGAGGAGTAGAATGAATGGGAAAAAAAAAAAAAAAAATGAAATCAAAGAGAACGATTCACAAAATGCACCATCAAACTCTGATTCGCAAATAACGCTGGAAATTCTCCTCGTATTTTCCACCCTCAGCCCTAAAATAATACCACCGAGGAGCTTGCATTTTTGAGGCTCCCTCATAGGGGGATGGCGAAGGAAGGTGAACTGCGTAGGTCGTTATGTGCTGGTCGCTAACGAACTGGAAATTGCTTGGGAGAGAGAGACCCAAAGAGAGTGAGAAGTATAGTTACATATACATACATGCCGAGGCTCAGAGAGACCGATCGGCTTTCCCATCGTCGAAAACGCACCATGCGCGTTGCAAAAGCTCTCATTTCCTTCCCATACCTTTTTCTCCCTCTCTCCTTCTCTCTCTCTCACTCTTTTGCAACGTGTGTACGTTGCATCGTTCGTGGAGGGTGGCCCTTTTTATTCAGCTCAAAAGAGCTGCTCTCTCTCTCTCTCTCTCTCTCTCTCTCGGCAGTTATAAAAAACGACAAGGGTGGGAGAGCATACGAGGTAGTTGCATAGGGGAAGAGAGAACGTAGGGTTGGAGAGACCGCGCACCGATTGATGCTGCCGAGCTTCGGTGTTAGTTTGACTGGGATGGGATAGCGAATTCCCTGCCCAGACCGACCTTTTCCATATAGCCGGTGAGTGCGCGAAAGAGCCATGGGTTGGGAAATGGGACCGGTGGTCAGGTACAAATTACTGGAGGTGCGAGCATATCTAGAGAGAGAGAGAGAGGGTGAGAGAGGGAGAGAGAGAGGGTGAGAGAGAGAGAGAGAGGGTGAGAAAGGGTGAGAGAGAGAGAGAGGGTGAGAAAGGGTGAGAGAGAGGGTTGGGATTCAAACTAGTCTTGGGAATTGAGGGTGGTGTATGGGGAAATGACTACATAGCATATCGTTTTACCCAGCTCGCGCGTTTCCATGAAGCATCCTTCCCCACCTCCCCCGTTCAAGCTACTGTTAAGGGCTTCGCCTTGTGGAATATAGCAAACGACCAGCAACCCCCCCCCTTCATATACCACGTGCATGTATACAATTTATATACCGTATGGGATAAGAGAAGAGACACGATGCGGCTCTCCCGTGCCAGAAGCAATAGTAAAAGACACCTACTTTCCCCCTCCCTTTTCTCACTCGATCCGCCATCTCGGCATCGCCGTCGCCATCTTGTGCACCGCGCGAGCTCGCTGATATTGTAACGCGCAACGAAGCCCGAGAGTCCACTGGGTTTTCCTGCACACATTTCCTATATAAACCCTCCACCCAACACAAATCTGTACCTCCTTGCCTAGGAAGCATCCTTGGAGTTTACTCTGTTCCTGCAATGGTCCTCGCTTCCTCTCTCTCTCTCTCTCTCTCTCTCTTTCTCTCTCTCTTTCTCTCTCTCTCTTTCTCTCTCTCTCTCTCTCTCTCTCTCTCTCTCTCTCTCTCCCTCCCTCTCTCTCTCTCTCTCTCTCTCTCTCTCTTGCTTCCTCTCTCTCGCTTCCTCTCTCTCTCTCTCTCTCTCTCTCTGTCTCTCTCTCTCTCTACTCCATCCCTGTCTGTTTTCCTATCTTGACTGTACACAAATATACACACGCAGAAGCCTCTCTCCACAACTTGTCTTCCGACCAACTCTGCTCTGCTTTCCGCTTTTCCACTCACACGATATGTGCGGAGTACACATATAGGCAAAGCTCTCTCTCTCTCTCACTCTCTCTCTCACTGTTTTCACTCTGTTTTTGGACTCCCTGAGAGCGAGAGAGAAAGATTGCTTTTCCTCATCCTCTTGATGAAGTTTACGAGCCTCGAAGATTCTCTCTGGCAACACCTGGGGGGCTTATAATTTCACATGGCCCATTATATTGCCACGAGTAAATTAACCATCTAATGTGATTTTCTTCGCTCAGTTTGACCAATACACAGGAGAGCAGAGGGCCTCTACACCGTTGAATTCTCTCTCTCTCTCTCTCTCTCTCTCTCTTTCTCGCTTATCTATACTCAGCAGCCATTTGGCTTCAATTCCTTTATTTTACAGAGTGCATATATATGCATGGGTCTCCTGTGTATATTATGACTAGCCTATGTGGGTGCTGTACGAATTACGTTGAAATCGTAAAGCTCTCATTCCTTTATTACAGCTTGGGTATCAGCGGTGTGTATTTAACGTTATCATTATTATCACCGAATGATTATTACGTTAGTATATGCATGTATTTTATATACCATCGTACTTGGTATATACCGTGGGGGAAAAGCGTGTTATTAAGTTGTCACTTTAATCAACGACGATCGCTTCGCCTCTGTGGTGCGGATTACAGAAAAGAGCACGAGCTTATCAGCTTGAGTAATGACTTATACACGCATGTGTGTTTCTTTTTTTCTTTGTGTGTTTCTGTGTGTTTGTTTTGACACAAATTTACATTGTTTTGTGATTAATTTAAATAATTCCTCGGCAAGATGAATCTTCAAGGTAAATCTGAAGATTTATCTCGACACTGTGTCGAGCACTTTTCCATCTTGTTTCATTTTTCATGCTTAAAAATATATTTTTTTTTTTCAAACGGAAGCAACGAATCTTTATAATTTTTTTTTTTCCTCAGGATTCAGATCTGAGTCTGAACTCAGATATTAAATTTTTTACCAGTGATTTTCTCTCGTCTTATTGCAAAATAATAATTTAATTTTTAAATTATTTTCATATTTTTATCGAACAAAAATTAATTCTCCTGTACAGAACCAAGACGCAAGAAAATAAAAAAATTTGAACTCAGCTATAAAATAATATATATCCGTGACAGAGTTTTGCGCGCGTGTGAGATGTAAAATGCAACGTGTGAAAAATTATTATTGCGAGTTGGGCCGAGGGAGATGAGGTGAAAGGTGTCGTAATTATTTCTCTTAAAATATAGGGGGTGCTGCTTGCACGTTGACCAAAGTATTATATTCCTACGTATATATATATATATACATATATATATTTATTTATATATATATATATACATATATATATATATATATATATATATATATATATATATATATATAATAATGTACGAATATAATACTTTTAGTATTTGGACACCCGGTACGAATCGGACCATCGACGAAAGAGAGAGAGAGAGAGAGAGAGAGCCCATATGGCTCTCGCGTGATGCTACATACAAACGCAAATGCAATTACGCGCAAGCGATATATATATATATATATATATAAATATAGGAAACGTGCGTGGAGGCGAGTTAGCAGTATGCACGCGAAAGATACATAAATATAGGAAAAGGCGAACACACAAGTAGAATGCAAAAGGGGGTTGGTATGGATACTAATAGAGGAATGTAAAAAAAAAAAAAAAAAAAAAAAAAAAACTGAAAGAGAAAGAGAGGATTACACACGCACACAAATGTACAATATGCGATGTATATGCATATTCCATATTTTAAAAGAAAGGCGAGAGGGCGAGAGAAAATTCGCGAAAAAATAGTGCAGCCGGTGCAGCTTTTAGGAAATTTCGTATTCCATAGAGCTCGGTGGGACACGTGCGTTGGATAGATAGAAATACAAGCTTTCTAGGATAAAAAAGAGCGATATATATATATATGTATATATATATTTATGTATATATATATTCATGTATATATATACATATATATATACATATATATATATAATATACATACATAAATATATTTATAAATGGGTATCTCTTTTCGGCGATCGTGTACAGGAAGCTCATCGTCACAGTAGCGATGGGGGAAGCATTTATCGTTCCATTTTACTTTCTAGCCGCGGTACAAAGTCACGATATATTAACGTTGGAATGTTGCGTCGTTAATGCAGAGTGCCGCGGCTATCAGGCAAAATGTCCCATCACTCATTTCAACTATATGTCGTGAATGATTTGGATCATTTTTTTTTTTTTTCAAAATAGAAGAAAAAAAAAAATTAAAAATAAAAAATTGATAAATTTTATCCTTTTTCAAATGTGATCTTAAATTTTCAGGAGAAAATTTCTTGATAAGAAAAATTGGTGGGGATTGATAAGCGAGCAGTGTTTGGGTGCCAAAATTGACTGGACTATATATATATATATATGGAAGGGTGAAAAAAATGAGAAGAAAGACAAGGTCACGTATGTTTTGTATTTCGGCGACCTATCGAACTCTGTGCATTGATGAATTATTAATAAATTATTGCTTAACGTTGCACAACCAGATCGCGTTTAATCCAACATTACACGAGGGTGAGTAATGACTCACCCCCCAGTTAAAACCGTATATGTGTGTCCTTTTTCAAATGTGATCAAATGTGATCTTGAATTTTCAGGAGAAAATTTCTTGATAAGAAAAATTGGTGGAGATTGATAAGCGAGCAGTGTTTGGGTGCCAAAATTAACCGGAGTATATATATATATATGGAAGGGTGAAAAAAACGAGAAGAAAGACAAGGTCACGTACGTTTTGTATTTGGGCGACCTATCGAACTCTCTGCATTGATGAATTATTAATAAATTATTGCTTAACGTTGCACAACCAGATCGCGTTTAATCCAACATTACACGAGGGTGAGTAATGACTCACCCCCCAGTTAAAACCGTATATGTGTGTCCTTTTTCAAATGTGATCAAATGTGATCTTGAATTTTCAGGAGAAAATTTCTTGATAAGAAAAATTGGTGGAGATTGATAAGCGAGCAGTGTTTGGGTGCCAAAATTAACCGGAGTATATATATATATATGGAAGGGTGAAAAAAACGAGAAGAAAGACAAGGTCACGTACGTTTTGTGTTTGGGCGACCTATCGAACTCTCTGCATTGATGAATTATTAATAAATTATTGCTTAACGTTGCACAACCAGATCGCGTTTAATCCAACATTACACGAGGGTGAGTAATGACTCACCCCCCAGTTAAAATCGTGTATGTGTGTGTATAGGCGAGGGGGTACGAAAGTGTTGGGTATAAACGTCAGTTTATAATGTATGCCATGTGCCTCGGGAGCTTTGGCGAAGCGAGGAAAACGTGCAAGTACCAATAACAACGTCGAGAACGACGATGACGACGACGTCAACGACAACGACGACGACGACGACGACGACGACAAACGACGACGAACGACTTTAACACGTGGTGGTGCTCGCTCTCTGCTACTCCCGTTTTGCCTCAAGCTATGTGTTTTGCACCTCACGAGCCCTCACGAAGTCAACGTCATAATAATCCATGTGAGCTCGCACATATCGCGATGAGATTGATTAATATGTTTTTCTGTCAAATCGACAATCAACCCTTTCTCGATAATTTCTCGTTTCATATAAAATATATATACAGTTACATAAGTTTAATGATTCTTCAAGCATAATTTCTTTATTTCATGTAAATTAAAATTTTATCCTCAAATGGTTTTTTTTTTAATTGTTCATTTCATTTAAATAAAAATTTATTTTTTATTATATCGAAAAAAAAACTTTTTTTTCGGATAAAATGACAAAAACTCTTCATATAAAATATAAAATATATATACAGTTACATAAGTTTAATGATTCTCCAAGCATAATTTCTTTATTTCATGTAAATTAAAATTTTATCCTCAAATGTTTTTTAAAAAATTCTTCATTTCATTTAAATAAAAATTTACTTTTTATTATATCGAAAAAAAAAACTTTTTTTTCGGATAAAATGACAAAAACTCTCCATATAAAATATAAAATGTATATACAGTTACATAAGTTTAATGATTCTTCTTTATTTCATGTAAATTAAAATTTTATCCTCAAATATTTTTTTAAAAATTCTTCATTTCATTTAAATAAAAATTTACTTTTTATTATATCGAAAAAAAAACTTTGTTTTCGGATAAAATGACAAAAACTCTACTGTGAATTAAAACTTTCTGTCAGAAATGAACTGTATTTTTTTTCCTCCCTTTCCCTTGCTTTCGCTTTACTATCTTTAATTTTCTTTTATTCGTCATCAACAATACTTGAGGTTACCTCATTTTTTCATCTCCTCTGTTCAAAGCTGGCAAGGACTTGGGCGAATTTTCATCGTTACGAACTTTTCATTAATTTGCGTTGATGGAGAAGAGAAAAAAATCAGATTGATGTGAAAAAAAAAAAAAAAAAACGTGAATGGAACCCCGTCGTAGTAGTTGCAAAGAGATAGAGAGAAAGAAAAAAAGGATTAGAGTAACAAAAAGTCTGGTGAAGAGAAAGGTAGAATTTTGAATTTTTCCACGACCAATGTGGATTGACCGAATGAGCGAGGCCTCGGAATTTTGCGACCGGATTGCAACTGAGAGGAATGGGAAAAGAACGTGAATGGAATTAGCGAGGGACGCTGATGGCATGACTGCCTGCTGTGGCCTCTCTCTCTTGTTCGCTTCCATGAGAATTTTCACCCTTTCTCTCATCACCAACACTCGCACAATTTTCAGCCCCCATTCTCTATTATCTGTACTGGCGTGTCATCCTACCTTTCTCTTCATTATATATATATAGTTCTCCATTATATATATATATATATATATATATATATGTATATATATATATATATATATATATATATATATATATATATATATATATCTTTTGCTGATCTATGTCTCTCCCTCATTCCCCCTGAAATACATATCGCCCTTTCTCTCTTTCTCTCTTGATTAAATATCTCTTTCTCTCTCGCTCTCTTGGAAAACTGGGACAGGTCGTCGTATTTTGTATGGTTCGTCCAACTTATCGGAACTTGAACCCCCATATCGTCGAAATGATTGCATAACGTTAATGCTCTATACATTCACGAGCGTATACTCGCGTGACACGCGGAATTAAAATTTTCCTATATATATATATGTATATATATATATGTAGGAAAATTTTAACTCCGCGTATATATACATTTATATATATATATATATATATATAGATATCGTGTGTCTAGTACCAAGCGCTGTTTGTCTAGATCCACGTAACATACCATCGTGGAACCAGCAGTTTAATTTAACGCTTTACCCTCCGTTACTCACGTGTCGTGTGTGACGCATAAACGACGAGCGATCGAGCGTATTTTAGAGCAAGGGTGGAAGAGAAGAAGAGGGAGAGAGAGGGGGAGAGAGAGAGAGAGAGAGAGAGAGAGAGAGAGAGAGAGAGAGAGAGAGAGAGAGAGAGAGAGAGGGAGAGAAGCGGACGATGTATATTTCCTATATACCTCCGATATGTACCCACATGGAGAAAAATATGCCCGTTACCATCTAAGCGGCTCCTCCAATTTGCCCAGATCGCATATGAGCTTTTCACATTTGAATTTTCACCTATAACAAAATATTCAGAAATAAAATATTTTTCAGGCCAAATTTTCACTCACAAATTGAGATTCAAGTATGAAAATAACGCTAAATTTATAATCACATTTAAGACAAAAAAATTCGAACCTTACTGGTATTTCTGAGGATTTAGAAATACTAAAGAGACAAAATGCATGGTTGGTATGGAAAAAAAAAAAAAAAAAAAAAAAACTCGAAGAGAAAAAAAACTGCGAAGAAATAAAATTATGGAGTCCATACGTTAAAGGATAAAAAAGTTTTAATACCATCTTGACTCCCCGTGGACTACTATATTTCCATGAACTTATTGCCCCGTCCTCGCCCACCAATGGGGTGGACTCTGTTTTCATGCCCCCTCTCAACACCCCTTAACCCACCCACCCCATCGCTGTAACACTCTCTTTCACACTGTCATCCCTCTGTTTGCTTTTCAAGAGCGTCCTTTTACCTCGGCCATTTCTATAATATCTATATATATGTATATATCTCTCTTTATATATATATATATATGTACATACAGGTAACATTTACCTATATGCATGCTCGGCCATTTCTATAATATCTATATACATATATATATATATATATATATATATATATATATATGTACATACAGGTAACATTTACCTATATGCATGCTCGCAACTCTGCTTTTTGCAGGACACGTGTTGCCTGATATGTACTTCAAGTTAAAACTTATTTGCCCAGGAGAATCTAAAACCCCCCCGTGACCAATATTTCATAATGCCCACGTTTATTATGTACCTGCAGATGACTGAAGATGGAGAGAGAGAGAGAGAGAGAGAGAGAGAGAGAGAGAAAAAAATGACAAAGCTTCGAAATAATACTAACTTATAGGTCCATAAATTTTGGAACCACGACATCGAGATGCAAGAGGGAAAAAAAATGGCCGGAGAAAAAGAAACAAATAAAGGTTACAGATGGTTAATTTCTCATTCAATTTTTTTCGTTCAAAAGTTGTTTTTGTCCATCTCTGTCTCCGCTAAAAAAAATTTTGCCCATCATGCTGTGTTTGCGGAGGACTCGGGAGAAAGAGCGAAAATGGCAGAGTCACGTGATACGCGGTTGGTGTGCAATTATTTTTTCGATTTCTCTAACGTATACTCGTCGCTCTCAATCTCTTTTTTACATGTAGAAATATTCAGTGTGATCGTTTGCAGTTATAGGACAAAAATAAATTCATATATATATATATGTGTGTGTGTAAATTTTATGTATGTTTGTATTTTTTTTTTTTGCGAGCATCGGTGTGTACTCAACTGTATGGAAGGATAAAATATATATTTGCTGATCAAACGATTTATAACGTGCCCGCAGGGAGCAAAAAGGGTAGCGTGAAATAGACGCGTGTGTAGACGCATCGATGGTGAAAATTCGTTCAGAGAAATTCATACTAGTAACGAGCAAGCGTGAGAGAGAGAGAGAGAGAGAGAGAGAGAGAGAGAGAGAGAGAAGGAGAAATAGAGAGAGAAGGAGAAATAGAGAGAGAGAGAGAGAGAGAGAGAGAGAGAGAGAGAGAGAGAGAGAGAGAGAGAGAGAGAGAGAGAGAGAGAGAGAGAGAGAGAGAGAGAGAGAGAGAGAGAGAGAGAGAGAGAGAGAGAGAGAGAGAGAGAGTACTAAAATCGACATAGATACGTACTCAGATCACGTGGTTTTTTTTCTTGATGAATCTACTCTCGTAAAATTCCATGTGTCACATGAACCATGCTGGACTAATTTTTCTAAATTCTCGTTATTACTTTTTGCATAAGATTATAATTCTTCGCAATACCATCAATGGAACTTCGATGCTTATTCCCGAGTCAAAACGAATACTTCATTTGTCGTTTCAATCCAATTTTTTTCGCATATAAATCAGATTTTAACGGTTCGTCGTATCGCGAGATTGGAAATCTTTGATTTACTTTTGTAATTTCATTCGTTTGTTCGTTAATTTTTTTCTTCTTTTAACGAATTTAACATTTAATTATTTTTAGAGATTTTTTATCATAATTTTTATTTCAACATATTGGAGGCAAAAAAAATACATTGATGACTTTTGTTTAGGATTTTTTAAATATTTTGAAAATTACCTTTTGAAAATTCGATTTGTAAAATGGACCAAAGCTGCAAAAAAAAAAAAGAAAAAAAAATGTCTACCCCTATTAGAGTCACTCCACACCAAACGGTCTGGGACACTGACCACTGTCGCGCATATATATATATATATATATATATATATATATATATATATATATATCTAGACTCCTGTAGGTTTGCCGAAGGCATACACACACTCACCGTGATTTATAGACACAAGAGCCGTAAATTATGAAGACACACAAGCGGGGAAGTGACGCAGGACAAGAGAAAGAGCGAGAGGAGATGAGCCCGCGGCCAGAGTGTGAGGAAATAAAAGAGGAGCCAAAAAACAGATCGGAAAATACACAGTTTCGAAGGAATGTTCACTTTATACATGCATGGGTACAGTCAAAGTCCCCATAACTTGGCTGATCAGCACAAGAAACGTTAAAACAAAAATTTTCCTCTCAGTCACCCCCCCCTCCACTTTTTTCAGTCATTAAGTCATAAGAGGCCCAAATTTTTAATCATAAACTTAAGCCTAAATTCGATCTAAAGTTTCAAATAATTGTATACGATTGTACGATTTTTTGATCAAACTGGATTCATGATAAAAATTCAGGCTTAAATCCCTAAATGTGTCCACACTAATGTAGTATAGCAGTTTTGATAATTTTGATTTTAGATAATTATAACTTAAGTTTTTCATCGTGTTTTTAATTTTATTACTTTTAGCTGACGATTTAAAATGCCTGCACGACTAAGTAGGAGGAAGTGTCAAGGCTTTATGTTTCACGAATTATTAAGAAAGTGTAAATCAAATTAAGGGGTCTTGGACTGTACATATACATACAAGTAAATAAATAAAATATCGCATACACGCAAGTATGTGTGTATGCGATATTTTATTAAATAAAAGGATCGTGTATTTAATTTTATTACTTTTTATTTATTTTTATTTATTTATTTTTTATTACTTTAAGTTTCATGAATTATTAAAAAAGTGTAAATCAAATTAAGGGGTCTTGGACTGTACATATACATACACGTAAATAAATAAAATATCGCATGCACAGATACTTGCGTGTATATATATATATATATATAGAATGCTTCGTATTTCGTTTCTCTGATGGACTCCCTCCCGTCTCTGACATTTAGTATCCATCAACACTGGTACGTTGAGTCGAAACGTAAAACGAACGAAACAAATAAAAAAAAACAAAAAAAAAAGCCAACAAGATTGAACAGCCGAAGCGACGAGTGGCGAGGGTCGAAAAGTCGTATAGCGAAAGGTGAGAGAGAGAGAGAGAGAGAGAGAGGGATTGAAAAAAAACTAAACTCGTCCGTTCCATTGGAACGGAAATTTCGACTCTGGTATATCGGGGCGAGCTATCTCTCTCGGTTTGTGAGTAGTTGAGTCCGTAGTGAGGTCGTTTGGCTTTCTGCACGTGAAAGCCGAAGAGAGCTCGACTTTTCTCTATATATATGAAGAGGTGATATAGATCGTGTATAAAAGCTGCCAAAGGGATGTGTGAGGGAGAGAGAGAGAGAGCGACAGAGAGAGAGAGAGAGAGAGAGAGAGAGATCCGAAGGGGTAGCAAAGGGAAAGCCTCAGGGTTTGTGCTGTTTGGTTCAGTTCCGTGTAAACAGTTGCGAGGTCGCGAAAAACGAGTGGAGGAAATGACTTTTAGCCCGAGGAGAGAGAGAGAGAGAGAGAGAGAGAGAGAGAGAGAGAGAGAGTTCTCGAGGATAGTCGCGAGCTCAGAGCCGTTTAATGGGGCACCGAACGCGAGGCTATATCGTGAAGCTTGCGAGCTTCCGGACCCAAGAGATGAGAGAGACGAGGTCGTGGTTGAGGGGTGTCTTGATAAGAGAGTAAATCCATAGGTCTTACTAATAAAACATTGGAGAGCCTTCCATTCGTCAGTAAATTTCTCTGTCTCTGTCTGTCTCAGCCTCTCTCTCTGTCTCTGTCTCTCTTCTCTCTGTTTGCCTCTGTCTGTCTCTCTCTCTTTCTCTCTCTCTCTCTCTCTCTCTCTCTTTGAGAGCTTCACTTGATATTTTCT
The DNA here is from genome assembly GCA_963669185.1 of Dyspetes luteomarginatus. Taxonomy (NCBI): domain Eukaryota; kingdom Metazoa; phylum Arthropoda; class Insecta; order Hymenoptera; family Ichneumonidae; genus Dyspetes; species Dyspetes luteomarginatus. The sequence continues at coordinate 1,568,683 of OY769906.1, forward strand.
TCCACGATAGTTATTTTTTTTTTTTTAGTCCATAAATCGCACACCTTAATTTACTGGAAATGTTGAAATCATTCTCACTGTCAAGTCTCTCATACGATTTTCGCCAGCTTTATTGTACTTGTACTGTTTTCTTGCTAACTTTATTGCCCTTAAAAATTGTTTGTCTATGTAATAAAATTCAATCAATTAATTGATCAATTTCTATCTTTGTCTGTCTCTTTCTCTTTGTTCACCTCGCATTGTGCGAAATAAATGCTGCTTTATATATATATATATATATATATATATATATATATATATATATATATATAGTGTGTGTTATTTATATTTGTATATCTGCCATGGCTGATATACAAATTACAATATGGCAGAGATATCACTCTCGGTTTATGCATATATTCAAAATGAAACATTCGATTCTGCTTCAATGGATGAGAGAATTTTGCCACGATTCGACGTTTTGTGTACTTGAAACAAATGACAAAAAAAACTCCAAAAAAACTCATTCAATATTGCAGGGCTCGTAATGAAAAAAAATTGAAAATATTGTGCGAGGCGAAATAAAATTTGTAAAATTTTACGAGATAATTTTACGAAAGATTCAAGAAAGGTAAAAATAGGGAAAAATGTAATTTTCTAATCTATAATATTGAAATGAAAATGACAGGTGAATGAACTTCGTGTGAGAAAAATTTGAAAAAAAATTAACCCTCTCGTTTCCGAGCTGGAGGTTGTGAAAATGACGGGATAATTCTTCTATGTATGCTCGAAATGGTAATTCGATCCTCGCCCTCTGGACGATAAAAATACATAAAAATTTTACGAGACATTTCTCCGATATTCACAATTATTATCTCAGCTGTTCCATTTAAAGCCATAAATGTTTTTTTTTTCAATTTTTTTCATGACATTATTTAAATAATACAGAACGATAAGACCATTGCCAAAATTTATACGTCTCTTTAATTTTTCTCAACGTTTTTCTTTACAATTTTTTTCAACAATAATCTAATTTCTCAATTTCGTAAAAAAAAATATAAAAATTTGGTAGTTGAAGTTGCAAAAAAAAAAAAATATTTTCCAATATATTTTTCCCACGACATATATTCATATATAGAATTTGCTCGAATAAATTATTGTCAAATTATTTTGGGGCAATAAATTTTTTTCATATATAGTTGAAGAAAAATTTTGAATTTTTTTTTCTATTTTATTTTTACACCATACAGATTCGATGGGAAACCGCATCGATGCCAAATTGAGTGATCGTCGTGGGCTTTTACTACTGGGTGAGAGAGATCAACGGGCGTCCGGTAAAAGCTGTAATATAGATATATATGTATAGATATACACATAATCTCGTCATACCAAAAGCTCGTGCTCTTCCAGCCCCGTTCAGCGAAGACCATGAATATGTAAATGGTCGCGAGAGCGAACGTCGCTTTTCCCTCCCCCCCCCCCTCTCTCTCTCTCTCTCTCCCTCTCTCTCTCTCTCTCTCTCTCTCTCTCTCTCTCTCTCTCTCTCTCTCTCTCTCTCTCTCTCTCTCTCTCTCTCTCTCTCTCTCTCTCTCTCTCTCTCTCTCTCTCTCTCTCTCTCTCTCTCTCTCTCTCTCTCTCCCTCTCTCGCTCTCTCTCTCTCTCTCTCTCTCTCTCTCTCCTTCTCTCACACTGGCATACGTAAACTGTAGCGCAGAGGGTGGCATACGTTATCCACTCGGTTGACTATCAAACCCTCTCTTGATATCACGTCGTGTCTGTACCCCGCGGTGTAATAATTAGTAATCATTTGCGAGCGTCCATCCGTGGAAAATCGTATCATTCATCCCCGATTTCCGTTTTCGCGCGCCCGTTGCGTTTCCTTCTTCCTGCATTTGGAAAGTGCATCGCACAGATTAAGAGGAAAGGGAAGATTAAATTTTGCACATGAGTTAATGCGCATGTCTGTTACACGCAGATCATGAGATCTGCCAGGTGCTATTGAGAGGATGGAAAAAAAGGCTCTCAAATTTTTTAATAAATTTCACTTGTTTTCTCTTTTTTCATATTTTATTGTCTTTTGATTTATTTTATTTTTCGTTCACGACTGAGGTTCCTTTTTTTTTTATTCCCCTTTTTTTTTTTCAGGCTCTCCAGCCAGAGCTGAAAATCTCCCGTGTTCGTTGCTGTTTTGTAGGTAACGCCGCAAAGCACACACGAGAGAATGAGACAGAGAGAGAGAGAAAGAGAGAAAAACAGAGGGAGGGCTGGGAGAGAGAAAATCGCTCTCGCATAGTATTCGGTCAAACGTTTAGCTTGCCTGGCAGAGATAAACGCCGGTCCTGACAGGGATTGAAGTCATTAGTCGTCGAGTGCAAGGCTCGCTAGAAATGCGAAGCTAGAGAGGGAGAAGAATGAGAGAGAAAAAAGAGAGAGAGAGAGACAGAGAGAGAGAGAGAGAGAGGGGAGGGGAGAGAGAGAAAG
>OY769906.1:1576142-1586142 GCA_963669185.1 Dyspetes luteomarginatus
GTCAATTTTCACGTTTTCAACATTATATAATGCCCATCGATATATATTACGATGAGTATTAACTGCTCGTTAAACGATTTTTTTTTAAATTAATTTTCACATTTCATAAAACATTTAAATGAAAATTAATTTGTCTCTTTTTATTGATTTTTCAATAATTTCTCTACTGTGATGACAAATTCATTCATCATCCATCAATTAATAATTATTAAAATTACACTTCTCGTTATTGATACCACCGATTTGACGACGAAAAATTATCTTTTACGATGAGCAAATAATTTATTTTTTTCCACCTCAATTATCTCGAATCATTTGACAGAGTGGAAAAGCACGTTTCACGTTCATTATGTTATAATTCGCTGAACGCACATACTTTACACTGTGACCACGAATGGAGTATGTGTGTTTGCTGGATCCAAACGGTACAGGAAGGGGATGCATGAAGAGAGAGAGAGAGAGAAAGAGAGAGGGTGAGGGTGGGAGAGAGAGAAAGAGAGAGAGAGAGAGAGAGAGAGAGAGTCACATATATATGTATATATAATTTGAGAGAGAAACTCGCGTGTGGTCGAACGCATAGAGTGTGTTCCCATTGCATTGCCTACACACATAGCTCTCCACGTTCTATTTGTCGTCCGCTGTTTGCTGATCGCCCAGCATAGCAGAGCTCGCTCTTGTGTGCTTCTCTCTCTCGCTCGCTTTGCACACGTTCGTTACGTACACCGACGGATTAGCGCCCGTTTTCCGGTGTCCGTTAGTACAGTTCTCTCTTCCTGTGCTTATATTCTCGGTCTGTCTCTCCTCCTTTCCCTCCTCGTGCCCTGTTCTTTCTCTTCCACTGCCTCCTCTTTCTCATCCGATTTATATATAAACAGACGCTGTACAAGACTCTTTTCACCCCATATATCCTTCTGGGCTTTTCTCTTCAACCCCCTACTGTGTGTGTATTCGTTTACCTCGCGTTTATACCTTACGTAAGTTTCAAGAGAATCACGTTGTTGTTGTTGTTATTGTTGGTTTGTTTTTTTCGTTGTTTTTCATCTCGCTCAACAGACCCTCACGTGCGCCAGGTAGAGAGTTCCGGGCTGGCCTCGTGTCGACCCGAGCACGTTTTCACGTAAAATAAATAGAACGAGCTCAAAGACGATGGAATGGGGCATCAGGATCGCGTGGCTCCCAAGAACAAAAGAGTTCAAACTCTCAGCCGGAAAAGTCTCGATGGTATGAGTGCTTTTATGAAGTGTATAACACACATAGCTATGTAATAATAATTATACAATATTATAGGCCCAAGTGCGCGCGTGCCCGTGTTACACACAGGGTTTCTTTTAATTATTGTTAGCCACCAACAGTGTGGTTGGTGTTTTCTGTCACGCGAACCGTCGATCTTCGAGGTCATGATATATACATCGTCGTCAGGACTATTAACGTCCATGTGTGTGTGTGCACGCGCGCGCCTCCAATATAGTAATATACATATATATATATCTTTATTGTGTAGTCCTACATCAATTATTCACAAAGATGTATAAATGTATACAGTGCAAAACTCCGCTAGTGCTAGCTCGGTCATTGCCTCATTTCCCCCTCCAGATTCGCTCGGCTGCTACATTGTTACTTGCCCCGCCCACGGCTATGCGCCGTGAGCCACTGCGCGCCACTTATCCCCACTTCGCCCGCGGACGATGCTGTCTGACTGGCGCGTACGATTCTTGGAGGGGGATTTTCGGGTAACGCCCCCTTCGACAAGTCTCCGTGCTATAACGGAGCTTCCACTGTATACATTTATGCCAGTAACATTGCAAATAGCAGGTGCTGTGCAATTTTCATCCAAGTCACTAGGGGTCTCACAGCACCACCGAGACTTTGTCATGTACACATAAAGTTGTACCGCAACAGTTATATAACCCCGGCGAGAACATACACCCGGTCGAGTTAACCTGCTGCGATAGGGTTAATGCGCGAGCTTACAGAGCCTCGCTGCTATATAGTTGGAACAAGAGAGACAGAGAGGGGGCAGGGGAGGGGGGGGGGGTAAAGAACCAGCAGTGATGGAGTATGAGGGAGAGAAACGTGCGTGAGTTTCGATCGTCATACTATCGCGTATGGCCAATTTGCCTAAAATTTGCATGTATTGACATTTGGGAGAGCGTGCCAGCATGCATTGCATACCTTATTTACTATGAATTGTCTTAGTTTTGGTTTATAACTCTCAATAATTTATTGTACAATTGCTATAATATCATAGCATTAAATTGGTCATTTATAAAAATCTAATATAGATTTAAATTAAATTATCAATGAATTTGGAAAAATAGCACCAAATTCATCTTGTTCGAATATATTTTTGCTTTAGTTCAATATGAATAGTTTTATGATAAATTATATTTTATTTTAGTTGAAATTTTGGGCCTTTCTGTCCTTTTGTACTTCTCTTATCGTTCCCTCCACTTCGTCAAGCTTTTGCCTATTTAAAATAGAGGGAGAGTGATATGTCCTTATACAAGGAGGTTGTACGTGAAAACGATATGCTGGACAATCGTATGCATCGTGCATCGTTGACCAGCATATAAGCGAGAGAATTGCGAACAATGTGGCCTGAACGACGTTATGAAAAATCAATTCATGAGAGTTCGGTCTGGTCGATCGGCAAAGAGCACAAAGCCGTGCGCGGATGGCTGGCCAACTCTTCTCGTTCTTCCATGCCGCAGATCTCTTTTCCTCGATGTTTTTTTTTCTTCTTCGTCCTCTTCTTTCGACAGCTTCTCCACGTGCGACCTACCGGACAGTATGAATTTTTAACGGTCCGTTGAACCGTGCAAGAACATGAGTTCTAGGGGTGAGAAACTCGAGAGAAAGTGAAAGAAAAAAAAAGCATTCAAGAATGATGGTGAAGGTATTAAAATTGAAGAGTCGTAAAAAACCTTCCCTTGAATCCAGTATAGTTGACCAGCGATTCTGCACCAGCAGACGCGCACTTTTTTTTTTTTTACAAAGCCCAATTGTCTATGTAAAATCGCAACGCTGCAAATCTCGCCAGTTCCTAGCCATAGTCCTATGAGAAATTTTTTCGAAATTTCAAAACCGATTTATTCCCCACTCCTTTGTTCCTTATCATTCGATTTTTAGCTCACAAAAAGGTGAAATATCAATGAGTATATTTTAAGGCTAAATTGAGCGCAGATAAATTTTATTTTCGACTAGGATTCAGTTCACGATCGAGACGAAAAACATTTCCGACGAACCCGCATGGAACTTTAGCTAGTGCTAAAATATTTCCACGATACTAAAAGTGATTCATCGACGTCTCCTGAAATAAATGGTTAAATTTTTCTTGGCGATAAGTGAGCGTAAATAGTCGTTGAACGACGAGTAAAAGCTTCGCTTGGAGTAAAAGCGGCATTGGTCAATCTATAGCCATTTTGTTCACGTATACAGTCGAGGAGAGTTCCGCTCTTGACCGGGAATTGGGCCGATTTACAAGATACATGGACGGCTATTTAGGCTTCTAACGAGGGTTTAAGCTTGACCTGAGCGATGTCACTCGTTAGCGACGACTACTTACTTTACTACCAACCCTCCAACTCGCACACACACACACAAAAACACAAACACAAGCTTATATACCATCACCCAGACTCAATCCTCATTTCTCTATATACCTTCCAGCCATTTGGTAACCTCGAAAGTCCAGTAAAAATATTGCTGCCCGCACTTTGCTTTTTCATCCATTTCCGTCCATCCTACGAGACACATCTTCATCCCCTTTTTTTACAAACGTGTCCAGCGATCGATCGTATGTCCTTTGTTCTGTGCAAAACTTGTCCTGATAGGAGTTAAATTGTTCCTTTGTGGGTCTCTCCCTCTCCTACCCTCTCTCTCTCTCTCTCTCTCTCGGTCGCTTAACTTATTTACTTTCTTCTTTGGAGTCAGCAACTGCGTGTTATCGGAAACCATTTTGGTTCAGGTGGTTGGTGTTGGGTCATATAAATATACGATGGGCCTCAGTCACTGAATCAACAAACCCGAGCCTCTGGTACAAAATTTTGTACACAACATTGGCCATCGTTTAATTCGAACTATGAACTTTCAATATTACTATTTACTCAATACGTTAAAGGAGTTAACATCGTATCTCGATTAATGATCTATTTGATATGCGTAAATATGATTTTAGTCTCGTCTTGTTGATCGTTCAGTTTCGGTATGCGTATAGCTCGAATTGCGTATGCAAGGGATGTTTATCCGGGGTAGTTTAATATTGACATTGCACCCTGGTACAACCCTCAAAAAAAAAAAAAAAAAATCATTCCAACTGTCATCAACGTGCCTAGTAAAATTAATTCTAACTAAATATTCTTCTACTTCCGGCTACAATTCATACGAATATAATTTTTAATGAAATTGCTCGCTGATGATTTATTCAATTTTTTTCTATACTCGTTTATATTATTTAAAAATACTCCAATCTTTAAATCCTGACTTACTTTCATCTCTGTCTTGCAACAGTCAAGCTTCAGCCAGTTCGCATTCATAGTAGTCGATAATTTAATTAATTAGCAGCTCCGTTCACCATCCAACGATTAATTAAGTTTTCGTATCGATTACCTCAGAGCTCCCGGTGTGGTTACGAACGATACGTACGGAGAAGGAGGGGCAGGGCGAGGGGGGGAGGGGTTAATAGTTGAAAGCCTAGTATTGCGGTGATGGTGATTCGATTTGTATCGAGACAAACTTCTCTACGCCACTATTCTCGCTTCAATGTTTTCTCCCGTCCAAATTTGGACCTTCTATTTCATTATACGTTTATCTCACTTTGATTAAAATAACTTGGCGAATCATTTCACTAAATTTTCGACATTGTCGCTGCTTTGAAATATATATTTGATAGCGGCGACAACGTTGAACATTCAGTGAAATGATTTGACAACTTATATATATATATATAACTTGGAAAATCATTTCACTGAATGTTCGACGTTGTCGACCCCTTACTATATACTATATACTATATATATATATATATTATATATATATATATATATATATATATATACTATATATATATAGAATCTATTTGCTCTATTTATACGTAATAGCTCAGTATCACAGGTGCAATAGTAAGGGGTGGCTTTTTAGCTGCATCCCAATCGAAAGAGAGCGGATATATTCTATAGTATCACAGTGATTGAGGGAGGGAGAGGATCTATTGTTACCAGAGAAAGGAAACGAAGTGCCTTGAGGCGCTCTAGCTTTTATTCACTCCCTCGTAGCTCCCTGTTCGTTCTCTTATTTCCTTCTTCTATTGTGTGCACACACACACACACACACACACACATATAATTTTCGATTGTAGCAGTAGCCATGTTGAAAAGCTGAGGAGCGATGAAAAGAAAGAGATGGGAGAGTAACAATTGCAAAAGTGATTTAACTTTTCGTCGTTTGAATTTTGGTATAGCTGACCTATTGACACCACTGAGAATAACCGATAAAATAAAATACATTTATCCAATTATTTCAATCACTCCAATCCAATTAATTCCAATTATTTTTATCGCAGGTTGTTCTTGAGAAATAGCTGATGGATGTAAAAACTTTGATGATTTTTTTTTTGGAAATTAATAATTTGACCTTAAGGAAAATGTGATATGAAAGGTCGTACACTGAGGATCACGAGTGAGAGTACTAATATAAAGGGTCTGATAGTTTTTGAGATACTTACATGTAGTACTTTGTCTCGTTTTGTGGGACCGTAAATGGTTACGACGTTCTTAAACGATTCGGCTCTCGTGGTACGATACCCCTTAATTTCTTTTCTCTCTTGCTGGCAGTTTTGCCAGATCTTCGAAACGATCCGACGCCATTTAAGAGAGTATATCAAACCGCACACAGCTGCTGGGAGCTTCGAAGCAATAAGGGTAGTAGGTAGTACGATTAGGTAAAGGGTGCAGAACGAGAGAGAGAGAGAGAAAATGAAGAACTTAAATTGTGTACTTATTTTTGGTAAAGGGCTGAGGCTTATGGGATTCAATTAAAAGGTACACTTGAGAAAGTTAATTTTTTGCACAGCTTTTGCGTTTTTTCTTCCCAATATATTTTTTTGTAAATTTTCATACCATGCACACGGGCATTCTATATCTTTATAGAGCTAATTTTGCTGCCATTTTTTTTTTTGTTTCAACCTCTAATTAAAAATATAATGTGAAGAAAGACTGAGGACGTCGTAACCATCGATGGAGTCTGAGAGAAACAGCTGCCTCTAAAACATATTTTGGCTTCGATCTGCTTATTGGTCTTTTTCTCCCCCTATGTGCTCAAATTGCCAACCCTTAAGAGATACAATGGTCAATTTCGTTATGTAAAAACACCAAAATATCCGTGGGCTATTCAGTTAAAAAGCTCTTTTGAGGAAATCATGAATTTTCCAACATTCCCTTCAATTATCGATGATTTATTTATATTTTTAATTACTCATACTGACTTAAATTTAAAAAAAAATATACATATATATAAACGTGATAAAATGGTGAATTTCGTTATGTAAAAACACCAAAATATACGTGGGCTATTCAGTTAAAAGGCTCATTTGAGGAAAACATAAATTTTCCAACATTCATATCCTTCAATTATCGACGATTTATTTATATTTTTAATTACTCATACTGACTTAAATTTAAAAAAGTAAAAAAAAATATATATATATATATGACTTAATAAACGTGCACGCAGATGAAACGAGAGGCAGAAAGGTGGCAAGAGACGCTGGAAAACAATTTTACATGCATGATGTTAGTCTGCTCCAAGTACACCCCAAACGACCGATTTTACGAGCGAATGGTAGTGTCGTATGTGCTCAAGTTGCCAACCCTTAAGAGATACAATGGTCAATTTCGTTATGTAAAAACACCAAAGTATCTGTGGGCTATTCAGTTAAAAGGCTCATTTGAGAAAATCATGAATTTTCCAACATTAATACCCTTGAATTTTCGATGATTTATTTATATTTTTAATTACTCATACTGACTTAAATTTAAAAAAAATATATATACATATATATAAACGTGATAAAATGGTGGATTTCGTTATGTAAAAACACCAAAATATCCGTGGGCTATTCAGTTAAAAGGCTCATTTGAGGGTAACATAAATTTTCCAACATTGATACCCTTCAATTATCGATGATTTTTTTATATTTTTAATTACTCATACTGACTTTTTGAGATTTATATATATATATATAAATGACTTAATAAACGTGCACGCAGATGAAACGAGAGGTAGAAAGGTGGCAAGAGACGCTGGAAAACAATTTTACATGCATGATGTTAGTCTGCTCCAAGTACACCCCAAACGAACGATTTTACGAGCGGATGGTAACGCCACTATGGCAGGAAGTAAAACGCGTTGATACTCTCTGTCTGTCTCTCTCTCTCTCTCTCTCTCTCTCACTCTCCCGCTGGAGAAGCCAAAAAGGCTGGGTTTTTTGCCATCTCTTTTCCTTGCTCTCGGATGGTACAGAATCAGCCAGGGGAGGGTTAAAGGACAGAAATAGACTCGTAACATCGGCCCACAGTTTATATAGAAAGGTAACGCTCTCTAGTGCTCGTAACCGATCGAGCCATTAATTAGTAAACGAGAGAATATCTTTTTAAACGGCCCCAAGAAGCAAACGTTGTAGTACTCTTTACTCTCTGGGAATAGCGACAACTACGACGACGACTACGACGACTATTTCTACTGCTCTCTGGTCTCCCCTTGAGGCTCTCGCGTACCGGAAACACTTCATTAATTTTACAAGGGCAGCCGTTTCTCAAGAACTCTTCCGGTATTTCTCTCCCTTATGGAGGCTCGAACGTGTATATCAAGAAGTCTTTTGGTCTTTTCACTATTTTATTCGACCCCTTCGTATACATGTGAGAATATTTTTCGTTTATTCAACAATTTACTTGTCATTTTTGTATCAATTTGTCATATTGGTCATTTAATATTCTGGATATAAGAGGAGGGGAAATTTTTTAATTACCAATCAATTATTCAATTTGATGAAAATGTTATTATATTTTCTATTTATTCAACAATTTACTTGTCGTTTTAGCATCAATTTGTCATATTGATTATTTAATATTCTGGATATAAAAGGAGGGGAAATTTTTTAATTGCCAATCAATTATTCAATTTGATGAAAATGTTATTATATTTTCTATTTATTCAACAATTTACTTGTCGTTTTAGGATAAATTTGTCATATTGGTCATTTAATATTCTGGATATAAGAGGAGAGGAAATTTTTTAATTGCCAATCAGTTATTCAATTTGATGAAAATGTTATTATATTTTCCATTTATTAAACAATTTACTTGTCGTTTTAGCATCAATTTGTCATATTGATTATTTAATATTCTGGATATAAGAGGAGGGGAAATTTTTTAATTACCAATCAATTATTCAATTTGATGAAAATGTTATTATATTTTCTATTTATTCAACAATTTACTTGTCGTTTTAGCATCAATTTGTCATATTGATTATTTAATATTCTGGATATAAGAGGAGGGGAAATTTTTGAATTGCCAATCAATTACTCAATTTGATGAAAATGTTATTATATTTTCTATTTATTCAACAATTTACTTGTTGTTTTAGGATAAATTTGTCATATTGGTCATTTAATATTCTGGATATAAGAGGAGAAGAAATTTTTTAATTGCAAATAAATTATTCATTCGCTGAAAATGACCAGCGTGCAATTTGTACTAACTTTTTTTTTTTAGCCAGAAGAAATACGGAAGGATTAGAGCCAAGAAGCTTTTAAAAATTCTCCCTTTTACTCGGTTTTCCACCCTTGCTAGTTTGCTCGCACTCGATCGTAAACGCGTACATGCAGCTTTTGCTATTGCTGTATACAAAAGCTCCAAGGTGTTACGTTAATGAGGGGAACTGCTCATTTAACGAAGTCGTATCGCCTTGACGCTCTCGTACAACCACTCGAGCCCGTTTCCTAATCGAAAATATCCTCGAGCTTTTATGAGACGCTTTTTTGCATCTATGGCGATCGTAAACGTTCGTTATTTGTGTACCAGCTAAATTTCAACGCAACTTTCACCAAATATTGCATGAGAATCTCTTAGCGTTAAAATATTTCTTCATGGATTTTATAAAAACATTTTTACGTTTTTTTTTCCTTCACGTTTATTGTTATTTTTTTCGGCATTTAAAAATCGACATTTTTCCATAAAATCTTTGGCTACTCGAAATATTCATCAGAGAAATCTGCATAGTTTATTAATTATTAATAAATAATCCATTCATTTTTTAGTGTAAAAAATACAAAGAAAATAAGTCTTAAGGAAAAATTAGTAATTTGGGAATGCAGTAAATGATTTACCCGATAAAATCAAATCGATTGAAATCGTTCATATGAGAAATCATAATAAATTTTTGTACGTCGTATATCAAAATTGGGTTTTTTTCATGTTTAATTCAAACGAATGGAGATCGATGAGATATAAAGAAAAGCTTTTGCACTGCCATAAGGTTCGTTGAATATGGAGTACGAACGAATAAAAAGACAATTTCACCGAGCAAGAAACGAGACGGAGTTGATACTGCACTCGTGCCAAAAACCAGTCTTTTTTTTCCAAACATTTACTACGAATCTTCAGTACAAATTTCTACCAATTTCCATTATTCAATTTTATTCTTAGAAATATAAACCTATTTGAATTTTCCGATTGCTCAATCATACTATCCAAATGACTTTTATTTTGTCGTAAAAATTTGTTGAATTCAAATGAAATTTTGTCAATAAATCACGTATGAATCTTATCTGATTTATGTAAAAAAAAAAACGTTTTTTTCTATTCCTCGATATAAATAAATCATTTTTTTAATCATTTAACTGCTCGTAAATTTTTAAAAAATTCAAAGCAAGAAACGAGACGAGATTGATACTGCACTTGTGCCAAAACCAGTATTTCTCTTGCATGTCTTTTTTTTTCAA
>OY769906.1:1590030-1597530 GCA_963669185.1 Dyspetes luteomarginatus
TAAAGAAATTCATGAATTTAAAAAATAGTTGGAATCTTGATTTTCGTCCCTGCAGAGCAAAATGAAGGGACTCATAAACCACAGACGTCATCATACCAAATTCACTAATAGGCCATATGACGATAATCGAACATGGACGAAGGATAATGAAGGAGAAATTTCGATGCTGAGCATTATTCAATGGCAAAGATGTATGTTCGCCTATCAATTGACAGCGAATTTAGTGTGCTTGTATATATATGTATATATATATAATATGTATATATATATAATATGTATATATATATATATTTATATATATATATATATACGGAGAAGGAGAGAAATCAACGTCAGAATTTCTCGTGATTCCATGTAATGTAATGGCAAAACATGTACATATTCTGTCCATCACGAGAGGATGACAGAATGACGACTCTTGGGATGATATCTGGTACCGAAATAATGACAGAGAGGTCAAGGGGTCGGCGATGGTCGGGGGGGTAAATCTTCCTCAAACGAGACGATCTGGTGTTCTATCGACAAGAGAGGAAGAAGATATGAGAGACAGCCAACAGATTGACGGATCTAAATTCAACGTTTCACGCTCCCCCCCCCCCCCCCCCCCCCACGCCCCTCCGCGACGCTGTCCGATCGTCAATCCTCATACACATCTCCCAGCTTCGTTCTTGCATCATTTCGTCATATTAGGCCAAGTTCTCTCGAAACGCATTAATGGATTATTTCATCGATCGATTTCGTTCGACAAATCTGTCACAGGGATCGTTAAATTAGATCCGGAATCCCTTTGACATTCAATGGAGGACTGAGATAAATCGGACTGAATTCGTCAGACACCTCAAAGCTCGTAGCTAAAAGTCTCTAGCTTCGCTGCTACTGTCTTTGTATGTATATAAATGTATATATATATATATATATAGAGGCCAGACATATGTATATATATATATACGGCCAGACATATATACATATGTATATGTATAGATATATACATTTATATACATATATATATATGTCTGGTCGTTATACCCACTGATTAAAACATTGATGAAGAGCATGAGAAATAAAATTCTTGAAAATACATCTGTGTGGGCGAAATTGATATAGAAAAAAAATGAAACAAATGAGAAATGAAAGAGAAATGTTTGTGTTTAATGAGATACACTTCGGCAAAGTTATATTTTGTGAACGAAATGTAGTCACAAAAAATGTGAAAAACTTTGTCATTATTTTCAAGGGGGAGTGAAAAGGAGAAAAAGAGAAAGGGAGAGAGAGAGAGAGAGAGACAGAGAGAACGAAAGGTGAAAAGACTAGACCTGAATGACAATAAAGCCATCCATCGTCCAATAATATTTCAAGGGACGAAAAGCAAAGTCACCCCTCTCTCTCTCTCTCTCTCTCTCTCTCTCTCTCTCTCTCTCTCTCTCTCTCTCTCTCTCTCTCTCTCTACCCACTGTGCTTGGCTCGAGTGAGGGGGAGGGACGATAGGAATGAAGCTGATGAGGCTGTGGAAGATGCTCCAGGAAGTTTCAGTGGGTCGACGAGCCTTGCTGGGTTGGAAATGTCGTCAGTGGTGGAGTGGCAGGTTTCGAAAGCCGGCTATGTATTATGTATAAGGGAGGTATATATATATATATATATATATATATATATATATATATATATATATATATATATATAGTCTTTTGAGTGCAACCTGCACCGTAATTGAAGTATGCCATACACTCTAGTTATATTACGTATTAGATACCAACAGAGAGAGAGGGAGAGAGAGAGAGATCATGGGCAGTACCTTGACCATCCTCTGGCCAAACTCGTGGTCCATAAATCGATCGTCAAAGATCAAAGAGCTTCTTACATAATTGCCAGCCGAAATTTGAAGCTGTGGAAGGATGGATGAGCTTTTGGAAATGGAAGTAGCCATATCTTAAGCACGTTCACTTTGTATATTTTACTAAATATGGTATGTAATACATATTTTCAATATACATTCATTTATACATACATACATATATATGTGTATATATGTAGATATATATATATATTTTACTAAATATGGTATGTAATACATATTTTCAATATACATTCATTTATACATACATACATATATATGTGTATATATGTAGATATATATATATATATATATATATATGTCTACATATATACACATATATATGTATGTATGTATAAATGAATGTATATTGAAAATATGTATTACATACCATATTTAGTAAAATATACAAAGTGAACGTGCTTAAGATATGGCTATATATATATATATATATATATATATATATGTAGAGATATATATGTATATTAATGAAAAAATATATATATAACTTTATCAAATGTAATCAAAAAACGAAGTAGCATTCAAGCAGCAAAAGTACCTGCCTTGAATATCAGGTGACTTGTATACCGAGTATTAGTTCAGTATAATATAAAAGTTATTATACACCACGAACGAGCAAGAAATCTGCCATTGTTGCTGGTGTACTATTCCTGCTTCTGGCACATTGCATTATCATTAAAACAAACTCTCTCAAGAATACTAATTCCCAGTCTTTCCTCACCGTGTTATTCTCACAAATGTATGCTATTTACCTCTCCCCCCCCCCCCCCCACCCCCCTCACGCCCCTATAGCCATGGCCTTTGGGGAATAATGGCAGATTGCATACCAACTTTGCCTCCAATAATCCTAAAGTATGAAATTTCACGGTGTTATTTGAAACATACTATCATGCTTGGATAGTAAAAGATCAAAAAAAAACAAGTCGAAATGTATACAGATATATATATACGAGAAACAACCCTTTACAATGATACTTTAACTAAGATATTCTAAACATTTACCATTACGACATCCTCTCTCTCTCTCTGTCTTTTATTATTCCATTTTCACCTCCATTCCGAGTCAACAATAATAAAAAGGTTTACATATTTTCTAAAAAAAATAATATAATAATAATAATATGCATTTGGTATATTCTCTGGAGATTTGAAAACACGAAAAATTGATTTCCATACTTTTTACGACTTTTTGCAAATTTTTTTTCACTCTATCCCCCCCACGCCCATATAGCCATTGCCTTTGGGGAATAATGGTAGATTGCATACCAACTTTGCCTCCAATAATCCTAAAGTATGAAATTTCACGGTGTTATTTGAAACATACTATTACGCTTGGATAGTAAAAGAACAAAAAAAAACAAGTCGAAATGTATACAGATATATATATATATATATACGAGAAACAACCCTTTACAATGATACTTTAACGAAGATATTCTAGACATTTACCATTACGAGATCTCTCTCTCTCTCTCTCTCTCTCTCTCTGCCTTTTATTATTCCATTTTCACCTCCATTCCGAGTCAACAATAATAAAAAGGTAAATATTATCTAAAAAAAATAATATAATAATAATAATAATAATAATAATAATAATAATAATAATAATAATATGCACTTGGTATATTCTCTGGAGATTTGAAAACACGAAAAATTGATTTCCATACTTTTTACGACTTGTTGCAAATTTTCTTTTCTCTATATATTCTCCACCTCATTATTATTCACAGTTGGTACGGGAATAATAATAAACCAAGGTTCACCAATAATCCAAGCAGCGAGATAAGAGAGGCGCATTTTTACCCAGGAAAAAAGAGGGAAATGTGTAATAAAAAGTTTTTCTTCCTCCTCCAGAAAAAAGAGAGAATAAATACAGTGAGAAGGAGACCATGAGAATGGAGAGGGCGAGAGAGAGAGAGAGAGAGAGAGAAGCAAAAAAGGGAGTGATAGAACGAGAGAGAAAGAGAGAAAGAGAAAAAGAAGTGATAGAACGAGAGAGAAAGAGAGAAAGAGAAAAGGGAGAAAGAGAGAAAGAGAAAAGGGAGAAAGACAGAAAGAGAGAGAAAGAGAAAAGGGAGAAAGACAGAAAGAGAGAGAAAGAGAAAAGGGAGTGATAGAACGAGAGAGAAAGAGAAAAGGGAGAAAGAGAGAAAGAGAAAAGGGAGAAAGACAGAAAGAGAGAGAAAGAGAAAAGGGAGTGATAGAACGAGAGAGAAAGAGAAAAGGGAGTGATAGAACGAGAGAGAAAGAGAAAAGGGAGAAAGAGAGAAGGAGAGAGAAAGAGAAAAGGGAGTGATAGAACGAGAGAGAAAGAGAAAAGGGAGAAAGGGAGAAAGAGAAAAGGGAGTGATAGAACGAGAGAGAAAGAGAAAAGGGAGAAAGAGAGAAAGAGAGAGAAAGAGAAAAGGGAGTGATAGAACGAGAGAGAAAGAGAAAAGGGAGAAAGAGAGAAAGAGAAAAGGGAGAAAGAGAGAAAGAGAGAGAAAGAGAAAAGGGAGTGATAGAACGAGAGAGAAATAGAAAAGGGAGCGATAGAGCAAGAGAAAAGGAAGAAAGAGAAAAGGGAGTGATAGAATGAGAGAATGAGAAAAGGGAGTAATAGAGCGAGAGAGAAAGAGAAAAGGGAGTTGCGGTACAATGGTCGCAATATGGCGGACAGCCACAGACGTTCTTGTGCAACGGTCTGGTTCGTCGTAGTTTCATTGCACGAACGAGCCAACAGGAGCTCCTCGTCTAAGTGGAAAGTAGAAAAGGTCCTTGTGTTCGAGGCCGCACTGTCTCTGGACCTACCCGATAGTATATAGAGAGAGAGAGAGAGAGAGAGAGAGAGACCAAAGCACACATACTCGGGTTTCGGTATGCACTGAAAATACCTACAGGAGCATCAAACCAGCCAAGGAGAAGGACTTTCTCATGCAAGTGGTATATATATATATATATATATATATATATATATGGATCTATACAACTTGCATGAGATAGATATATATATATACCACTTGCATGATATATATATATATATATATATATACAACCTAAACCGGAAGTACAGCCGGAGAACAGCGAAGTGAACGAGCAAACAGAGACGGGAACGCGGAAGAGTAAACGAGAGACGAGCATTCGAACACACTGACGCAGTCACCGTGTCTCTATAAGAGCCAAACGATGTTAACCCGAGTCTTACGAAATTGAAGCCACCCTCGAGTGGATAACGTTGAGAACAAAAAAACAGGAAAAAAAAAACAAACAAAAAAACTCGGTACCAATATAAGAAAAGAAATTGCCTCTTGCTTTTTTTTTTTTTCATTTCGTTCTCTCCCTCTCGCCTCGCCTCTTATAAAACTAGTGCTTTGCAAGCTCCCACGAGCTTTAAAAAATAAACAATGTAAGTTAAAAAAAAAAAAAAAACACAGGATATATTTTTACTATTTTTTTTTTTTTTTTTTTTTCACAAATAAAAACTCACCGTTTCCTTTTTTCTGCGTGCAGTGCGCAATGTCGACTCGAACCATGACCATTGCCCATGAGGATCCTCCGTTTTATCATTGCTCGCTGATCCACCGCCATTTGTACTGACCACTCGTTGATTGTGAACACGATTGTCCATTCCAGTCTCAGTCGCGAGCCACAGATTCGTGTTGAGAAATATGATCCTGTAATTTTCCGATGTCTGCTCGATTGTGTAGAAACCCGCTGTAAAATACACAAGGCCGAATAGGGGGAGGGGGTGGATTAGCTCTATGTGTAACAAATCCGAGATATATATATATATATATATACATACATATATATTCATACATACATACATATATATGTGCTTGCCGGATGGATTAATCGCACGCAGAGGGCAAAATGTTCATGAGCCAGTTGTATGAGGGTGTGTTTACGAGGAGTACTTAATCAACTTGTACGCGATACTATATTATATTGCTTGGAGGGTCTTTCAACTCACCCCCTACACATTGGCCTTGATAAGTTTAGCTTCATAATCTATGATATTTTACACGAATATATATATATATATATATATATATATATATATATATATATCGTACGCAATGAAACTTTTGGCTACCTGCAAGAGCCCAACTTGCCGGATGACCATGTCGTGATTGCTAGAATTAGCTCACTTCCGGTTCTATCGAGAGACGAACGCGTCGTGTGCGTGACATAACGTATATATATAAACATCCCGAATGAAAGGAAGACGTGAGAATCAAGAAAAAAAGAGTCAGAGAGAGAGAGAGAGAGAGAGAGAAATAAGGGAGGAAAAAAGTTATTATTATTACATGTGGAGGAGTGTGAGATTTAACCCTCGAGATTCTGGGTCTGCCATGTGTATGTATTTACTCTTTCCAACCTATTCCCCAACGTTCTTGTTACGCCCTCTCACAATCCATCCACCTATTTTACGACCCTCTCTCTCTCTCTATATATATATATATATACATCTCCACTGTGTTTACTCTCCTTCCTTGTAATACATCTCGCACCCTCCAACCGCTTTCACGCTTCCAAACAGAGCCTATCAGAGTGTCTTTCACCCCCTGGGATATGTGGTGGTGAGGGGTGAACGGGGTGAAGAGGTGGGGTCGAAAGGGGGTAAAAGTTGGCAAATACATAAAGGTACGAGATTTTTAGAAATGCTCGCTTGGCTACCTCAGAGATGGTCCATTGCCAGGTAACTCACATATATTTCTCACTTCTACTATTATTACTGGCCAGCTCTGGTAGTGAAAGTATATATATGTATATATATATATATAGTCGTGGAAAAAAAGCTCTCGTATGTTCTCATTTCGCTCAACGCGTTTACCTCCCCCTCCCACCTCCTCCTTCCTACCATTTACCCTCACTAGTTTTCCAGTTTTCTCGAGCCAACCCCACCTTTCACGCTCCAACTACCCCTCACGCTCTCTTCCACCCTCAAAGACCGTATTTTCTAGTGAAAACTTTCGCACCCACGGAGCCAAGAAAAAACTTTTGGATTTATGCTTCGCGAATTAAGTATAACCCGTTTTCTTTTCCACCCCTCTATACTTGGTTGTTGGTTTTTTTTTTTATTCTCTCTCCCTTCATTCTTTCGCTCGAAAACGTTACGAAATCACGTTTGTACCCTCCAACTCTCCCCTGTTGCCAACATCCTTGCCATCTTCTCACTTCCACTCCTTTTACTATCAACATTCACCCCCCACCCCCAATCCAATACTCCACTTATACCTCCCCCCTGACCGATCGCGATTCTCAGGGCTTTTCCCATGGGCGTAAATAGTTTCTGCAAGCTCGAGACTTCAATTACGCAAAACTCGGTGAATGGTGGCACGGGAAGTGATTTAACTATATATATATATATAATTAGTTGCTGGAGAAACCAACTTCCGCCTCTACTGACTGTGAGTTTCTGATGCGCACATAACTTGCATTATAAAGCAAAATTTGTATTTTGCAACTCTCGTGTAATATAGGTGAAAAATAATCCATTTTGATTTTATATTGTTGATAAACTCTGGCAAACGAGTAAATTTATGTGATAATAAAATATTGTTATAATGATGATTTTGTATTGCTCCAAAGCTTTGCTAGAGTAAGGAGTAAATTTATTTTTAGGAGAAATATTGCTGCACAAATGTTATTTAATGTCTATGATACGA
>OY769906.1:1602530-1605030 GCA_963669185.1 Dyspetes luteomarginatus
ATGGTTATTTTACATATTGCGCCTCAACATGGGGTCAAAGGACCATAAAAATGAAAAATCGTGTACAGAAATTTATAGTGGAATTTCTGAGGGAATTTTGACTCGGAGAATCCACAAAATGTATCATGTCAGAGAGATATTAAATTGTAAAATTTGCATTAGAATCACATCATCCTGTATGCTCCAATTCTGCCAGATAAATAATTATCTTTAAATCTTTTTGTAAAAAAATTATCCAAAATTTGTGCAAATAAAACTAAATTTGATTGTTTAATTATCGACAAATTTTAATTGTTAAAAATTAAAAACAATGTGTCGAAACTTACTATTTATCGCGTTTCCTTGAGCCGAGTATCTCGGGTCGTAATGGATGTCGGTAATGTGCCAAAAATAACCTGGTGACATGAGGATTAAATTCATTATTTATGAAATTCAATTTTTAAAAATTCAAAATGGCAATTTTCGATGGAATGTTTGCCATTTTGAAAAAAACAAAATAATTATTGGAATGAGACGTGCGTAAAAAATACTTCGCTATATATATATATATATATATATATCTGATATGAAATTTATTACTGATTAGGAAATATTCCGAAATTTTATCAAAATCTATATGAAAAAAAAAAAAAAAACGTCAAGTGTCCACTTTACTTTTTCACAAAAATACGCATCAGAGCCAAAACCCGAGTCCAATAATCCACTGATATAATTAATAAAAAATTTAATAATAATAAAAACAAAAAAAATACTCGCCTATGCGACCATGGACAGCACAGAACCAGGAGAGCAGCATGAGATAATCGCGTATCATCTTGTCGTTTTTGTTGGGAACCTGCACACAAGTGGATATTTCAATTTTATTTATTTATATATATATATATATAAAGAGAAATAATATATATATGTACATATATATATATTATTTCACTTTTTTTCCTCTCCGTTCTTTCGTCCACCATCTCAAAGTGCATCGTTTTCACGACCCTTCTGATCCTTTTATAAATCTGTATGATATAACGATGGGATAAAAGGGGCATCGAACGTTTTCCAATAGTCTCTTAGCTCGTATAGAGGCAATAGGAAATGATACGGGAGCGGGGAGGGGTGCGCGGGGGTGATTGGTGAGGGGTGCGGGGTGAGATGGCGGGTTCAGGGGGGGGGGGGGGTGAGAAGGGAGCGGATGCGGGCTATGAGAAAGTAATGGAGAAAAATCCGAGACACGAGAGGAGAGAAAAATTCGATGCACTGCGAGGTTAAGTTAGGGGTGGATTGCAAGGTCACTAAATATTGAAAGTTAAATCCGCAATTATGTTGGGACTGGTAAGTCGAGCTTTTGACATTATAGAGAAAAGCACGGAGACGCGAGACGCGAGACGAGACGAGAAGAAGGTGAAATTACGATACGAGGTGGAAAAGCCCTGGGGGGTTGAAGAACGAGCGAGGCGTGACGAGATGAAATGGAACGAGGCACATGAAAAAAATGAGATCGAGGATGAAGAATAAAAATCATTGAACTTTGGACTGTCTGCAATAGCCTGAAAAGCGATATATATATATATATATTTATTTATTTACTTATATATATTTTATTTACTTATGTATATATATTTTTATTTATTTATTTATTTATATATATTTTTTATTTCCTTATATATTTATATATATATATATATATATATATATATATATTTAGATTGTGAAGATGATCATGCAGTGAATAAAACGTGATCGTGTGATATAGCTTGATAAATCATTGGGAAAAATTGTAAGGAGGTCCTGTTGGTCAATCTGGACCACGTCTCATGGTCTTTTCTCATTGGTCCTCTAGCTCATGTCCGTTTATACACGTCGCTCTTTGACCCAATCGCCGCACCATCGAGATTCAATATAGAGAGTTGACCATCGAACTTTATATCTTTTACTCGTCTTAGTGTGTCAAGAACTTGTGGCTCCATCGTTTACAAACTCCCACGCTCACCCAAACGTATAAAAATTCCCTCGAATGGCTAAAAAGCCTGAATTTTTCGAAATAAATTTAATCTCAAGTTAAATATTATTTTTAAACTTAAATTCTAATTTATTGCTGAACCCCGAACTGAGTCTGTATTTAAAGTTTCAATTTTTTCTCATAAAGTTTAATTCTCTTTTTTTTAATTATTCACCATCGAATTTCCCATCAAACTTTATATCGTTTACTCGTTTTAGTGTGTCAAGAATTTGTGGCTCCATCGTTTACAAACTCCCACGCTCACCCAAACGTATAAAAATTCCCTCGAATGGCTAAAAAGCCTGAATTTTTCGAAATAAATTTAATCTCAAGTTAAATATTATTTTTAAACTTAAATTCTAATTTATTGCTCAACCCCGAACTGAGTCTGTATTTAAAGTTTCAATTTTTTCTCATAAAGTTTAATTCTTTTTTTTTTAATTATTCACCATCGAATTCCCCATCAAACTTTATATCGTTTACTCGTTTTAGTGTGTCAAGAATTTGTAG
>OY769906.1:1607530-1624502 GCA_963669185.1 Dyspetes luteomarginatus
AATAATAATAATAATAATAATAATAATAATAATAATAATAATAATAAATTTCTCTGTACAGATAAAAAATTGCCATGAAAAATATTTCAATAGTTAATAATTTAAATTTGCTGATATTCGCTGAAGCTGAAAATGAATGAGTAACTTTTAATATTTGAGATTTTCTTCGTCCAATGTTGCTGGTAACGTAATCTCTTGTGTGTTTGGCATCGGACCGGCCCGACAATCTCTACAGGCCTGGAGAAACTTTTGGCCCTCCGGGCGATAGAAGATAGAGACCCTTACAGAGACATACATAGAGGAATCGATGAAATTGAGTTTCCTTAATACCCTGGATAGGGCGAACAAACGAATGAGAGTATTGGCCAAAAGGGGTCAGCCGTCCGGTCAACGCTGGATCCGGTCGTTTCGGTAAAACGATCGGGAATTGGCTTCTCTCGGCAAGTTTGCGGTCCATTTTGCGGTAATACGTACATGCTCGCCAGCCCACAAGGAAATATACACGCGCGTATTTGGCCATAATATCTGGCGATGCAACGCTATGGCTTTCATTCGGGGGCATTCAGAACTCCATACAGGATACGCTAATGATGGTGTGCTCGAGGCAGAAACATATCCCAGGATAGAAATTGACCCGGAATTTGCCTCGATACAGTTAATAATTTTACTATATTGTAATAAATTTGACACGATCAGAAGCCTTGAAATAATGAAAATTAAATATCGACAAGTGAATGGAAACTTGAGTGAGGAAAATTTGCCAAACCCTAGAGTCTGACGAAAAAAAAAAAAAAATGAAGAATGAGGACCTGAATCGATCGAGGAAAATTTGACGTGACGAAGAATACTCAATAGAATGTAGGGCAGATTTTGGTTAAATGGTAAAAATGGTTAATGTGTCATTTGACGATTCACCAACCCCCTGATCAGACCTACTGGCCACTAAGACTGGTCTAGTAATATCCATCGCGCAAGCTTGGATGACCTTTTGGAAAAATTTGACCTGATCAGACGATCATGAATTTGAAGCAGCAGCAATGGCGAAGTGTCAAAATTCAGGTTCATCCATGCTAGCTAAATTTTTAATTGAACAAAAATTATCTCAATTCCGAACTATGCAAAAAAAAAATGCAGCAGATAAAATTTGACGTAATGTTAAAATTAAGGTTGATCCATGCTAGCTAAATTTTTAATTGAACAGAAATGATCTCAATTTCGAACTGCAAAAAAAATGCAGCAGATAAAATTTGACGTAATGTTAAAATTAAGGTTGATCCATGCTAGCTAAATTTTTAATTGAACAAAAATTATCTCAATTCCGAACTGCAAAAAAATGCAGGACATAAAATTTGACGTAATATTAAAATTAAGGTTAATCCATGCTAGCTAAATTTTTAATTGAACAAAAATGATCTCAATTCCGAACTATGCAAAAAAAAAATGCAGCAGATAAAATTTGACGTAATGTTAAAATTAAGGTTGATCCATGCTCGCTAAATTTTTAATTGAACAAAAATGATCTCAATTCCGAACTGCAAAAAAAAATGCAGCAGATAAAATTTGACGTAATGTTAGAATTAAGGTTGATCCATGCCAGCTAAATTTTTAATTGAACAAAAATGATCTCAATTCCGAATTGCAAAAAAAATGCAGCAGATAAAATTTGACGTAATGTTAAAATTAAGGTTGATCCATGCTCGCTAAATTTTTAATTGAACAAAAATGATCTCAATTTCGAACTGCAAAAAAAAATGCAGCAGATAAAATTTGACGTAATGTTAAAATTAAGGTTGATCCATGCCAGCTAAATTTTTAATTGAACAAAAATGATCTCAATTCCGAACTATGCAAAAAAAAAATGCAGCAGATAAAATTTGACGTAATGTTAAAATTAAGGTTGATCCATGCTCGCTAAATTTTTAATTGAACAAAAATGATCTCAATTCCGAACTGCAAAAAAAAATGCAGCAGATAAAATTTGACGTAATGTTAGAATTAAGGTTGATCCATGCTAGCTAAATTTTTAATTGAACAAAAATTATCTCAATTCCGAACTGCAAAAAAAATGCAGGACATAAAATTTGACGTAATATTAAAATTAAGGTTGATCCATGCTAGCTAAATTTTTAATTGAACAAAAATGATCTCAATTCCGAACTATGCAAAAAAAAAATGCAGCAGATAAAATTTGACGTAATGTTAAAATTAAGGTTGATCCATGCTCGCTAAATTTTTAATTGAACAAAAATGATCTCAATTCCGAACTAGGCAAAAAAAAAAAAAATGCAGCAGATAAATATAGAACTCCTCGGAGGAGATTGAAAGTGAAAAACTTTCGATCCGTATACCGTGCAACATCCAGGATCATTGCATCACCGTCATAATGGTATTAAAAAAGCTCTGATGTGTGAACTTATTGCTCTTGTACTATGCGCATGTGCATTCAAAACGATAAGCCACAACAGTCGGTTTATGCGAAACCAAGCAGCAGGCACAAAGCATCTAGTATAAAGCCTGGGGCATAAAGCATCCAGTATAAACCACGCGTAGCATGGGCACAAGCCCAACTCTCTCTCTCTCTCTCTCTCTCCCCCTCTCCCTCCCCTCCCTCTCTCACCCCTCACTCTATCTCTCTCACTTCTTTCTGCCGCTTTCGATCCTCTGGTTTTGGTCTGGCTTGTGTACCATAACAGTAATACATACACGTGCAATCTGCATATTCTATATATATATATATATATATACCTCGCTGGTAGTTCTCGCTCGTAGGAAGCTCGCGAGGCGTGGCCGACCGAACTGGGTTCTGCACTACTGTTTGACCATCCCCTTGCCGTTGAGCAAGCTTTTGGCTACGTCCGACATAACAAGGACGCCCTGACACTACAAATTTCCGTGAAATCGAGTTTCCAATGCTGTCCAAATAGTCGTGTGTGTGTGTGTGCGTTTTTGTGTACATTTGCGTGTGTATTTGTGTATGTTTTTGTGTGCATTTGCGTGTGTGTTGTGTATGTGTGTAAGTGTCGGCACCACTTCAACACCCTGTCGTCATCAACCCACCGTCTGTGCCCATCTGGTATGTTATATATACAGATATATATATCCAGATGGGCACAGACGGTGGTATATATATATATATATATATATATCTAAGTACTCCCCGGGAGTGGGTAAACGTTAATTCCAACCACAGATTCAAGATTTACAATGGCGGATGACAAACATGGAGACAAAAAAAAAAAAGAAACCCAACGTCATCAACAAATGAATGTATACGGCTGGGTAAGCTAAACATGAAATTCCGCAGAGATTTTATTTTTTCGTCTTCTGAAAATCCTAAATTCTAGGTCACTGGTTCGAAAGCTCAAAGCTCACCGGCAAGGTCAATAGAGAAAGAATTTTCCACAGGCTGATGTGCAAGCTGAGTTTTTTCTTGGTCCATGTCAGATATTGAACGAAATGGGAAAATATGATATTGTGATGACTTTGAAGATGTAACGGACTACTGGTGAATAAGAGATTTCTAGCTTTCTAAGAATCACGTTAAATTTTTGTACCAAAAGTTCTGAGCTGCTTTAAAACATTTGATGCAAAAAAAAAAGGTTTCATTTTTTAGTTTGTAAAAATACGAACAATTGTAGAAGGCTGAGCCAGCACTTCCTGCTAGATATTTTTTGTCCTCAGTGTACAAAAATTTGATTATTTGTCTCATCCCCTCGTTATGGTTGTTGGTGCCCTTTGGATATTTTTTTTACA
This sequence comes from Dyspetes luteomarginatus, assembly GCA_963669185.1. Classification (NCBI taxonomy): domain Eukaryota; kingdom Metazoa; phylum Arthropoda; class Insecta; order Hymenoptera; family Ichneumonidae; genus Dyspetes; species Dyspetes luteomarginatus. Next base: position 1,611,284 of record OY769906.1, read on the forward strand.
TTTATCCGAATATTCTTTGCATTAATTCCGACGAGATATATTGAAGAAAGCACGAAGAGAAAATAACGTGAAATAAACACAACGAGGGTATATATGGGCTGCAAGCCCAAGTATCAAATTCCACAAGGGTTTTTTTTTTTTCCCTCTTATTAAAATCCTAAATTTTTCCAGCACTAGTTCAAAAGTTCAAAGCTCAATCCTAGCCGGAAAATACTGCAGAGAATTTTGCTCAGTCTAATAATCTGGTCGAGAATTTTTTTGGCTTTTATTTCAGGCCAAATGAAAGGAAAAATATACTAATGGCATGAATTTTATGACCTAAAAGAATGTTAGCTGCTCGAGTTTTATTACAAATTTCATGGATCATCCAACATGGCCACCAACTAATGGATAAAAAAAAGTCATATGGGGCAAAATAAAAAAAAATAACGTCGCGATAGTTAGTTCGAAAGTCCAAAGCTAAATCCTAGCCAGCAAATACTGGAGAGAATTTTTCTCAGTCTAATAATCTGGTCGAGAATTTTTTTGGCTTTTATATCAAACCGAATGAAAGGAAAAATATGCTAATGGCATGAATTTTATGACCTAAAAGTGTGTTAGCTGCTCGAGTTTTATTACAAATTTCATGGATCATCCAACATGGCCACCAACTGATGGATAAAAAAAAATCATATGGGGCAAAATAAAAAAATATAACGTCGCGAGAGTTAGTTCGAAAGTTCGAAGCTAAATCCTAGCCAGCAAATACTGGAGAGAATTTTTCTCAGTCTAATAATCTGGTCGAGAATTTTTTTGGCTTTTATTTCAGGCCAAATGAAAGGAAAAATATGCTAATGGCATGAATTTTATGACCTAAAAGTGTGTTAGCTGGGCGAGTTTTATTACAGATTTCATGGATCAAACGACATGGCCACCAATTCATGGGTCAAATGAATGGTTGTGTCGAGAGTGTTTTATCAAACGCCGACACAAACGATGTTTACTAACTAGCTAGAAAGGCACTAAACACAGTATGCGCTCGAAACTGCACCTGGACAGAGCATTAATTCTGGTTTTAGTGTGTGAGCCCCGTTGAAAGGGAATTGGGCAACAGCGCGATGGGTCATCCATTCGAAACATTTGCAGTTCACGATAGTATCGCGATGTGTCCATTACTCTCGGTTCCTCTTTCGTAACCGTAAAATTTGACAGTGAAACTGGAAAGGGAAAAAGCCGGAAATATCATTCCATTTATATTTATATATATAGCAAGTCATGTGAGATACACGCGACGTCCACTGATATGATATATATATATAGTGCGAGAATTAACCCCCAACCCTTAACGGCTTACACGCTGCGCACAATTACATGAAATATGCGCCCTGACATGACATTGGTTAGGCGATATAACCTCCGGCTGGTATAAATCTTTTGTACAAAAACGATTTTATTTGTCGAGCGATAAAATTCCCCATGGCAATTTCGACTTATCGAGTCTGACATACATTATTTTGTGACCCTTACTCGTGTCCCTTTTCTCCATATCAGACATCTTCATCCATCCATCTCTACATATAAACCACCCCGCATATATTCCCCCATAAAACCAGTTAGCGATATAAAAAAAACTTGAATATTCCCCATCTCGCACTTTGCTTTCTGTCATCTCGGTAAATCTTCAGACACATAGAAATTGACTGATAAAAGCAAAGATCTTGTGATAATTCTAGGCGAATGTAAACTCCAATATCTTTGAATATCTCTCGCGGATCGGTAAGTCGCGTATAATTTATGAAGCCATGAGGAATTTGTAAAACTTTATCGGCTATGGAACCTCCGATGTTATATATCAACTTGGAGAATCTTGGAGACGAGAAGAAATGAGACAGAGTGGAAGATCGTGCATGGAGTCGGGTTGAAGGTGAAAAAGATGGGCGAGAAGAGATAAATGTATGGAGGTGCAGATCGTTTGCCTCTTTTGCGTACTGCGTATGTATAGGAGTGAGATAAAGAGGAAGAGATGGAAAACGAGTCCCTCCTTTACATTGGTGCATCTCACGAATCAGCTTGCGGTCTCGAGCTGAATCCCATTCGTTTCCTCTCTCTCTCTCTCTCTCTCTCTCTCTCTCTCTCCCCCTCTCGCTCTTCGTCCTTCTCACCTTGCAAAAGTCCGTGAACGCCAGCCGAGTTTCCCTCGGGCAATTCCGTCGTACGCTCGACATGAAAATCCGGCAAATTTTCAAGCGTTATCTACAAACACGCCAGCGCACAGGCGCGCATATACATTTGACCTCATCTAAAGGTACAAGGGCGTATTTTCTCTGTTTATAAAGTAACACATAAGCCCTTATGATTTTAGACGCGTGATATATGATGTGGATACACAATTCCGCAATTCCCCTCATTTTGCCTTGCAGGCGCACACAGCGAGTGGCTTGGAGCGATCACGACAACGAGAACATACACAGATGCAAATGCAGACACAAACACCGATGGACTCTAACACACAGACACGAACACCGATGGACTCTAACACACCGACGCAAACACCAACAGACTCTGACACACAGACACAAACACCGATGGACTCTAAGACACAGACGCAAACACCGATCGACTCTAACACACAGACACAAACACCGATGGACTCTAAGACACAAACACCGATAGACTCTAACACACAGACACAAACACCGATGGACTCTAACACACAAACACCGATAGATTCTAACACACAGACACAAACACCGATAGACTCTAAGGCACAGACGCAAACACCGATGGACTCTAAGACACAAACACAAACACCGATAGACTCTAACAAACAGACACAAACACCGATGGACTCTAACACACAGACACAAACACCGATAGACTCTAACACACACACGCAAACACCGATGGACTCTAACACACAGACACAAACACCGATAGACTCTAACACACAGACACAAACACCGATGGACTCTAACACACAGACACAAACACCGGTCGACTCTAACACACAGACACAAACACCGATGGACTCTAACACACAGACACAAACACCGGTCGACTCTAACACACAGACACAAACACCGATGGAGTCTAAGACACAAACACAAACACCGATAGACTCCAACACACAGACACAAACACCGATGGACTCTAACACACAGACACAAACACCGATAGACTATAACACACAGGCACAAACACCGATAGACTCCAACACACAGACACAAACACCGATGGACTCTAGCACACAGACGCAAACACCGATGGACTCTAACACACAGACACAAACACCGATGGACTCTAAGACACAAACACAAACACCGATAGACTCTAACACACAGACACAAACACCGATGGACTCTAAGACACAAACACAAACACCGATGGACTCTTAGACACAGACACAAACACCGATAGACTCTAACACACAGACACAAACACCGATGGACTCTAACACACAGACACAAACACCGATGGAGTCTAAGACACAAACACAAACACCGATAGACTCCAACACACAGACACAAACACCGATGGACTCTAAGACACAAACACCGACAGACTCTAACACACAGACACAAACACCTATAGACTCTAACACACAGACACAAACACCGATGCACTCTAGGACACAAACACCGATAGACTCTAACACACAGACACAACAACCGATGCACTCTAGGACACAAACACCGACAGACTCTAACACACAGACGCAAACACCGATGGACTCTAACACACAGACACAAACACCGATGGACTCTAAGACACAAACACAAACACCGATAGACTCTAACACACAGACGCAAACACCGATGGACTCTAAGACACAAACACAAACACCGATCGACTCTAGCACACAGACACAAACACCGATGGACTCTAAGACACAAACACCGATAGACTATAACACACAGACACAAACACCGATGGACTCTTAGACACAGACACAAACACCGATAGACTCTAACACACAGACGCAAACACCGATAGACTATAACACACAGGCACAAACACCGATAGACTCCAACACACAGACACAAACACCGATGGACTCTAGCACACAGACGCAAACACCGATGGACTCTAACACACAGACACAGACACCGATGGACTCTAAGACACAAACACAAACACCGATAGACTCTAACACACAGACACAAACACCGATGGACTCTAAGACACAAACACCGACAGACTCTAACACACAGACACAAACACCGATAGACTCTAAAATACACAGACACAAATATACACATCCAAGCAACAGTTTCATGGCAATCAAAGTTAACACATATCCTCGTGTATAGAAGAAAAGTTATGTTAAGTTGAATGTCTTTTTGCTTGTATTTGTATATATGAACGAGTCACGTTCAATCTCTGACTCGCATCTGTGTATGCGTAAGCCACGTTGAATTTATTCACTGCGTTTGTGTCATGGAGGAAAGGTGAAAGGCCGCGTATGGGTCTGCAAGGAGCTTGAGCAGACAGTAAAGGCCGGAAGTCATCAAAAACTTATACTTTGAACAACTTCAATGGCAGTGCTGCAATTGTGGCTCTTGCTCTCTCTCTCTCTCTCTCTCTCTCTCTCTCTCAGTATATATATGTATATATATATATAGTATACATAGTATATAATATATTTTTGTATGTATATGTGTATATATGAATCGATGTGGATGCAGTCTATACATTTTAGTTGGTCGTTTTTAACACACACGAAAGCTCTAAAGTGCCATGGATAACAGCAATATGCAACATTTCTAATTCGTCCTATAATCCCAGGGTACAAAACGAGCCGGAACAATGTTTGTGGATGAAACGCAGAATGGCCATGCATCGTTCTAGAATACAAAATCGAGAGGGGCATCCGTACCGGCATATTTTAACGAGAATTGTTTCCGTTATATATATATATATATATATATGCTACTCGCATGGATAAATATTTTTGAGGAAAAAAAAACGTTCGTGTTTCACAGAGAGAAAGAGAGAGAGAGAGAGAATGGAGAAAAATATAAATATAATGCACCATCCATACAACTGCATGGCATCCAACACAAAACGTGAATTGAACATAAATCTGTCGGTGGACCCGCCAGTAGCAGCAGCATCAGCGTGAGAGCAACAAGTAAAGCAAAAAAGGAGAGACACTCACACAGAGACAGAGAGACAGAGAGAGTGAGAGAGAGAGAGAGAGAGAGAGGGAGGGAGAGATACAGGGGGTGAGAGGGGGACAGATAAAGGGGGTAAAAGAGGGAGGGTGGGCAGATCGAAAGGAGGGGGAGGGGTGGGGAGACTGAAATAGGAGAAAAAACGACGTTAAAGTAGACAAATAACGCATCCGGGATGGTAAAAAATAATAAAAAAAAAAGTGCTGTTGGGGTAAAATAAAAGAATATAACGTCACGAGAGAATCAACGAAATTGAAAATGCTTGATTAATTTACGAGATAAACGGAGAGAAAAAAAAAATATGTTGTTTTAAAAAAGTCATGAACCAGAGATATACGGTTCATTATGGGGTTATAAATAGCCAGAGAACGATGAAATTGAAACTGTCGAGATATGCGATTGTGTTGAGTCATTTTGTTCGTTCTGTGGTAAAACGAGTGAGATGGAGAGAAAAGGCGCTGAGGAAGAGATTGTGGCTTTGCGATTGTAAAATAATCGGGTTGGACTGCAAGAGGTTTTTGTAGCCGATTAAGGGGAGAGGGAAAGAGTGAGAGAGAGAGAGAGAGAGAGTGAGTGAGAGAGAGAGAGAAAGTATGTGTGCACGTGTAGAAGATGAATGGAAGAGAACAAGGACAAGGGTTGGAGGGAAGGGAAGGGAAAAAGCAAGCGAGAAAACGGACGGTATCGCTTTTCGCGGTCGTTAAGCAACTCTATCGCGTTAAATCGAACTCCGTGGGGTATATCATGGTAAATCGAGTATGAACGCTCAGACCTCTCGCGATTTTGCCCGTTCACCTCTCTGCTCCTGACGTACGAAAGTTGTAACAACGCGGCTGGACAATGAAACGACTTTTCACGTGCCCGGCGTATTAACAATAACTCTCCGGTGACCTAAACTGACCCCAAAATATATAATAAAAAAATATCTCATGATATATAATAAAAAAAATATTCTCATCCCTAATATGGACCCATCCCCTTTTTTTTCCTCTTCTTCTTCATTAATACAAAAATTTTCACAAGTAAAAAAAAAACTAAACAAACTTGTAGTATAAATGTGAATCGTTGATAAATAAATTTCATCCCATCAAAACAGCAACAGCAATGACAATCTCACCACCACCATTATAATTTTCGTTTCAACGGCGTTTTTAATGGACTTGAAATGAGTGAAATGATCGCCGTTGGTGAATTTCAAACTGGGGATGGCCCTGCACGTTAATTTATGGTTTTCATTCGTTCAGAAAAGCTTTTTTCGGTGACCCAAACTGACCCCAAAATATATAATAAAAAAATATCTCATAATATATAATAAAAAAAATATTCTCATCCCTAATATGGACCCATCCCCATTTTTTTTTTCTCTTCTTCTTCATTAATACAAAATTTTTCACACGTCAAAAAAAAACTAAACAAACTTGTAGCATAAATTTGAATCGTTGAGAAATAAATTTCATCCCAACAAAACAACAACAGCAATGACAATCTCACCACCACCATTATAATTTTCGTTTCAACGGCGTTTTTAATGGACTTGAAATGAGTGAAATGATCGCCGTTGGTGAATTTCAAACTGGGGATGGCCCTGCACGTTAATTTATGGTTTTCATTCGTTCAGAAAAGCTTTTTTCGGTGACCCAAACTGACCCCAAAATATATAATAAAAAAATATCTCATAATATATAATAAAAAAAATATTCTCATCCCTAATATGGACCCATCCCCATTTTTTTTTCTCTTCTTCTTCATTAATACAAAATTTTTCACACGTCAAAAAAAAACTAAACAAACTTGTAGCATAAATTTGAATCGTTGAGAAATAAATTTCATCCCAACAAAACAACAACAGCAATGACAATCTCACCACCACCATTATAATTTTCGTTTCAACGGCGTTTTTAATGGACTTGAAATGAGTGAAATGATCGCCGTTGGTGAATTTCAAACTGGGGATGGCCCTGCACGTTAATTTATGGTTTTCATTCGTTCAGAAAAGCTTTTTTCGGTGACCCAAACTGACCCCAAAATATATAATAAAAAAATATCTCATGATATATAATAAAAAAAATATTCTCATCCCTAATATGGACCCATCCCCATTTTTTTTTTCTCTTCTTCTTCATTAATACAAAATTTTTCACACGTCAAAAAAAAACTAAACAAACTTGTAGCATAAATTTGAATCGTTGAGAAATAAATTTCATCCCAACAAAACAACAACAGCAATGACAATCTCACTACCACCACCATTATAATTTTCGTTTCAACGGCGTTTTTAATGGACTTGAAATGAGTGAAATGATCGCCGTTGGTGAATTTCAAACTGGGGATGGCCCTGCACGTTAATTTATGGTTTTCATTCGTTCAGAAAAGCTTTTTTCGGTGACCCAAACTGACCCCAAAATATATAATAAAAAAATATCTCATAATATATAATAAAAAAATATCTCATAATATATAATAAAAAAAATATTCTCATCCCTAATATGGACCCATCCCCCTTTTTTTTCCTCTTCTTCTTCATTAATACAAAATTTTTCACACGTCAAAAAAAAACTAAACAAACTTGTAGCATAAATTTGAATCGTTGATAAATAAATTTCATCCCATCAAAACAACAGCAATGACAATCTCACCACCACCACCACCACCATTACAATTTTCATTTCAACGGCGTTTTTAATGGACTTGAAATGAGTGAAATGATCGCCGTTGGTGAATTTCAAGCTGGGGATGGCCCTGCACGTTAATTTATGGTTTTCATTCGTTCAGAAAAGCTTTTTCCGTGGGTTTACAGGGCGCGAATGAGAGAAGCTTTGCGAAAGGCTAAAACGAACGGGCACGCACAAGGATGGCAAAGAGCTATGCTGAAATGGGAGACTCTCAAGAGGCGCATCCAGGATATGAAGAGAGAGGATGGGACGATAAAAGCTTTGTGCATAATTTGAATAAGTGTCGGGGCATAATGCTTTTCTATCATGGTGCTGTGTTATAATTTTTCATGTCATTCATATACATATATATAGCCGAGTTTTTATCGTATATATATATATATATAAATATACGATAAAAACTCGGCTATATAATTTCGTAATTCGTATACACATACGAATGATGTGAAAAAAAATAAAAAAAATATATATATAAGATGGAAACTCGGCGTTATAGCCAGAATCGTTAAAAGAAGTTGCCGATGCGAGATAACAGGAGAGAGAGAAATAAGTGACGATGTACCAGATGATATTGACGATGTAGGATGGAAAAAAAAGCAGCTGGTAAAAATTAATGTCTGTGTGTGTGTGATTTATAAAAGCATTGAAGAGAAATTACAGCCATATGTGAGAAGCGAAGCGTGAGCAAAGAATAAGAATAAAAAATATTCAACGTACAAAATGAGAAAAAGATAATCCACATCCCTCCGTTATATCTCGAAATCTCACCCATTGCCTCGTCTCTCTCTCTCTCTCTCTCTCTCTCTCTCTCTCTCTCTCTCTCTCTCGGCTTGATTCTTTTTTTTTTCCACTTCAACCACTCTCTTACTCCATCCAATTCACTGGCTCTCGTCTCATGTCCGCTCCGATTCACCGACATTCTGTCAGTTTGCCCAACCCCGCATGAGCACACATGGGAATTGATCGAAGGCTCGGCACGAATCGAAAGATTCGAAAATCCACCCGAAAGGTCTATGAAGCGTGAAGGAGCCAACAAGAGGGCAGCGAGATAAAGGACAACGGGGATGGAGGGAAAAAAAAAAAAAAACGTCTAGAAAACGAGATGCAGAGTTAATGTCTCCTCGACTTGTTTTTTTTTTTCATCCCCTTTTTGGCCCAGTTGCGCTACTATGGAACAGGCAGACGAGAATGAGAGAGGGGGTGGGGCACGATAAAGAGAAAGGATGCGGAGGTAAGGGGTGGTGAGGAGGGTGGGGGGTAAAGTGATCAAAAAAGCTCCACAAATTCCGGGTCGTTAACTCGAATATCCCTGTCGGTGATCCCCTGTACTCATTACCATCCCTATATACATCTCACGTATATCTACTTGACTCTTTACTGCCTACGTATCCTACAATTATATATATATATGTATATTTATTTATATATATATATTTTTTATATATATTTATATATATTTATATATATTTATATATATTTATATATATTTATATATATATATACGATACTGTATTAACTTGTTATGTTACCAACCCACTTTTGCTCCCACGACCTGGTGAAAGAATTTTTACAGCATGTCCATTTCGTACCGAAGCATTCCCGAAGCGAAACTGCTCCTGCGTTGCTTCTTCTTTTTTTTTTTTTTTTTTATGAACGATTATCCTTCTTGACCGGCCTTCCTTAAGTTTCCCTCGCCCGTAGTCTCCTCCAGTGGGCAGTCGACAAAAGGTGAAACGTGACGAAAATAAACTGGTCCGAGGATAAATCACGAAACACAAAATTTTCCAGTCAATTCTTGACCGCCCTTTCTTAACTTTCCCTTGTCCGTCGTTTTCTGGACTGGGCAGTGGGCTGAAGGCGAACCGTGACGAAAATAAACTTGTCCGAGGTTGATCACGAAAAAAAACACTCACAATTTCGTAAATCAATTTTCTGTCATATTCTCCCCAAAATGGTCTATTCGGTTTTACACTTTTTCCATTTGCAAAATGGAACAATAATTATTCTTTTTATCCCAATGATAAATTTCAAACGTCGAAGCACATTCTGATTTTTTCCCAAATTTATTTTTATAAATATTTCGTATTATGACATTTTATGTAATTTTTTTTCCACGATATTCTCGATTGATAATCTCGTCAGGATACTCCGAGAACATGACACGTGACGTTTTTACGAATACTCGAGAGGCATCAATGAGACGACTCGATGATTTCACAGTTAAATTATTTTAGCTCTACGAACTTTTGGGCAACTTTATTCGTGCTTCAAGCACTATCGAGATTCTGGATGTCTGCAGTTTCGTTTATTGAAAATAATTGCTTGGTTTTCGTTTCAAGTTATCTCACGTGGCGACCTTTCAATTTTTTTCAACATATATTTATATATATATATATATATATATATATACGTGGTACGAGTACAAAGAAAACAAAACTATTAATTGGGTGGTTGCAGCCGACTAAGAGAATCAAAGGAACCTCCACGAGATCGTTCGGACGACGCGTAACGCGACGATGAGCCAACTGAGGGAATTGGGGTTGCAGCTCGCACACAAGTCAACTCGGTCTCCGACACGGGTTGCCGGAGAATGTCGGTGGGGTTGGAACAGGGTATAGAAAATACAGCTTCGCGGCTGCGCGCGCGGTATCACTACCGAGTCTCTTCAACCCATTACCCTCTCGTTTCTCTTTCTCTCTTTCATCGTCAACTGCCTCTTCTCTTCTCTCGACGATTTCCAACTCTATCTGTCTGTCTGTCCGTCTCTCTCTTTCTCTCTCTCTCTCTCTCTCTCTCTCTCTTTTTCTCTCTCTCCCTCTCTCTCTCTCTCTCTCTCTCTCTCTCTCTCTCTCTCTCTCTCTCTCTCTCTCTCTCTCTCTCTCTCTCTCTCTCTCTCTCTCTCTCTCTCTCTCTCTCTCTCCCCCTCTCGTTGTCCGTATAGGAGGCGAGGAGCGAGGCTATAGAGAGAAATACAGAGGCCAAGCTGCCACGCACAAGCTGCCACGCTTTGTACGGGAGGAGGTGGTGACGGCGTTGACGGTGTGACCAGCATCGCGACGCTACACGGTACCGTCCTGGCATCGTGATGTATCATCGTATCACTTTATGGCTCCGGTATAACGTTTTATTAACCAGAAATCAAGTATCCGTCGCACACAAAAAGCTCTCAATGACCTCCAGCTTCCTGAACTATCTTCGTTATGCTGGATTCTCGAGTCCTCATAATCTGGCAACAAAAGTGCATTACAGCGGCCATTTAAAAAAAAAAATTACTTGCTCTTTGCCGTTTTGTTGACCAGGAATCAAAGAAATATCCCAGTTTCCCATATTTTTACTTCGGACCTTTGGCTGACCGAACCATCTTCGCCATGGTGAATTCTTGTACCCCCATAATCTGGCAATAAGTGCATTCAAAATTATCTCATTATTCTGCATGACTACATGACGAGCTGGCTCGGTATGCGAGCAATCTACAGCCTGGTGGAGAATGATGATCAGATTTTTAGGATTCTCTATGCAAGTCGAGAAACGAGCAAAACTGACCGGACATGAAGCTTCTAAGTGAAAATACGAAACGACTACAGTGGGCATTTAAAAAAAAATATATTTTACTTGCTCTTTGCCGTTTTGTTGACCAGGAATCAAAGAAATATCCCAGTTTCTCATATTTTTACTTCGGACCTTTGGCTGACCGAACTATCTTCGCCATGGTGAATTCTTGTACCCCCATAATCTGGCAATAAGTGCATTCAAAATTATCTCATTATTCTGCATGACTACATGACGAGCTGGCTCGGTATGCGAGCAATCTACAGCCTGGTGGAGAATGATGATCAGATTTTTAGGATTCTCTATGCAAGTCGAGAAACGAGCAAAACTGACCGGACATGAAGCTTCTAAGTGAAAATACGAAACGACTACAGTGGGCATTTAAAAAAAAAAATATTTTACTTGCTCTTTGCCGTTTTGTTGACCAGGAATCAAAGAAATATCCCAGTTTCTCATATTTTTACTTCGGACCTTTGGCTGACCGAACTATCTTCGTCATGGTGAATTCTTGTACCCCCATAATCTGGCAATAAGTGCATTCAAAATTGTCCCATTATTCTGCATGAGCCACACATTGATGAAGCACATGACGAGCTGGTTGGGTATGCGAGCAATCTAGAGCCTGGTGGAGAATGATGATCAGATTTTTAGGATTCTCTATGCAAGTCGAGAAACATGCAAAACTGACCGAACTATCTTCGTCATGGTGAATTCTCGAACCCTCATAATCTGTCAATACGATGCGATGTAACGTGTTCTCTTCATCAGGATGAACCAAAGAGATGTTCCACTATCTCAGCTATTTATTTCTGACCTTCACCTACCCAAGTTATCATTTCCATGTTTCATTCTAAACTTCTTACGAACCGTTGAAAAGTTCATTTCGGGTCATCTGATTATTCCACATGGACCATCCATGTGAATAAAATTCACACGAAATTTGAAACGTCCATGTGAATTTTTTATACGTCTTCAATAATGATGAGATAGAAGCAATTATTTATATCTTGGGACGTTTTTGCGTTTTCGATTTTTGCACCTGCACTGCTAATGTCAAAACAATAAAGCAACGAATTTAGAGATGTGACAACAGCAAACACGATTGCAACATGTGTAAGCCACGTACATGGTCCATTGCAGCGAAGTTACTGCGGAATATATATATATATATATATATATATATAATATGCAAGTAGCCGCAAAAGGGCCCACATGTGCCCTCCAACCGCAGTAACCACACCTTGGCCACAAACATCCACACATAGCAACAAATTATTTAGGCACGTGGTGATCTCTATATAGGTGGGCCATGACTTTGACCATTTCATGGACTTCGACACACGGAATAAACCAAGCTGAATCCCCCTTTTGCTATATCTGCGGTTCACACTGGAATAGTCCCAGTGAACCATTTGTGTCGGAGAAAGTGAATCATCACGATACAGAGAGAAAACACCAAATGAAATTTCACACATATAAAATTTTTATAAAAAATTTGGCTCGAGTGAAAAATTATATTACACGAAATATATTAAAATTTTCTGCTCAATAAATTGAGTATAAATTTCGAATGATTATATTGGAAAATTAGAATACAAAATTGTCAATAATCAAATCCATATAAATGAAATAAATTTAATACAATTGACGTAACGAAATTTGCCCCAAATTTATCATTTTCGCCACTTTTATATCTCAAATATATATATATATATATTTGCATTAGTACATATTTCAGCTGTAAAATTTTGCCCGTGAGTAAAGAGATTCTCCCACACGCTGATGCATTTTTAATTAATTTATTCCCGCAAGTTTTTCATATGCCAGCTCGTCATGCGAGGCTCC
>OY769906.1:1624702-1627202 GCA_963669185.1 Dyspetes luteomarginatus
GAGAAAGAGAGAAAGAGAGAAGAGAGAAAGAGAGAAAAAGAGAAAAAGAGAGAGAGAGAGAAAGAGAGAAAGAGAGAAAGAGAGAGAGAGAGAAAGAGAGAGAGAGAGAGAGAGAGAGAAAGCGAAGGCTGTTCTATAACATGAATGTTTGCCACTATATCGTCATGGTTACTCTCGATTTACCACGTATGTCCTCCTCCTACTCTGTCCCGTCTACTGGTCGTCTCTTTCTCCATCCATGTCGAGCAGACAATACCCAGGCGTTTCATTCATCGAACGTTTCTCGCACTCTAACGCTCTCCATTTCTCGTCGTTCGCTCTTTCTCCCGTTTTTTTGTTTGCCGATTTTTCCCCCGCTTTCATCCCCCAGGTGTTTTCGCGACCATTTCGTTCTGGTCCGTGCCGTGTCGATTGATGCACCTGCCGGTCAACGTCCAAAGATATATTTCACCGGTTACAACGATCCGACAATTTTTTTCCTTTTTTTTTTTTTGTTTTTCCTACCCTCCCTTATTTACCGTACGTTGTGTTTGCGTACGGATAAATAAATAAAACAAAAAATAGTGAAGGCCGTTTTATACACGAAAACACCAGAGAGTAAGTACAGAGACTCATCGCGGCTTGGGAGAAAAAATTGTCGAGCAAAAAATAAAAAAAATATTCATGTTTGTTTAAGTCTCCAGTGAGCAATTTTTCGAATGATATAAATAGCAAAAAAAAAAATTTGATAATATTCAAAATAGGGTTGGGAAAAAAATGACGGTCGATCTTTACTACGTACCAATAAGTCCACCCTCGAGAATGATTATGATGCTCGCTAAAGCACTTGGCATTCATCTTAATCTCAAGGGGGTTGATATTTTTAATGGTGAACACATGCAGGAAGAATTTACAAAGGTACAAATATTTTTTTTTTTTACAAACTTATTTTAAAAAAATTATTTAAAGTATCTTTTCTCATTTAATGCTCATATTTTTATTCACGTGATAAAACTGTGGATATTTTTCCTCTTCTTTTTCACCCCCTCGTCCATGAATTCAGATAAACCCACAACGGACAATACCGACATTGGACGACAATGGCATGATCCTGTCCGAAAGGTTCGTACAAAAGCGTTGTTATAACGAGTTCATAAAATACATTACAAAAGCTTATTTATTATTTTTTTAAAATATTTTCTGGAACCCTGATAGGGGTAGTTAAAAATATATTGAAAATTCATGAAATTTTATAATGCGAAAAATTCAGTCGAGCAATAATGGGCTATCTCGTGAGCAAATATGCCAAGAATGACTCGTTGTATCCAACGGATCCACGAAAAAAGGAATTGTCGATAAGATACTTTACTTTGACATTGGATGCTTGTACGATAATATATTTAATGTTGGGTAAGTTGACCGTGAGAAATTTATAATTTACCAAAAAAAAGTCTCACAATTTTTCTTCCCAATTTTAACGATAAGTTTGTCATTTCGTTATTTAGAATTTATTTAAAAAAAAAGATAAAATAATGAAAAAAAAAATCGTAGTTTCCAATTGCATTCAAAATGGCGAGTACAATTGAGGAGGAGAACGTGCAAGCGGTTGAGAAATCCTTCGAGATACTGAACGTGTTTCTCGAGGACAATGATTACGTTGCTGGTGAAAACTTGACTATAGCTGACTTGAGTATTCTCGTGAGCGTCAGCATGGCTGAGGTACTTTGCAAAATGCATCTCGCAATTGTCCAAAATTACTCAAACCCCAAAATTTCCATTTCACGTGACATGATTTTTTTTTTCAAAAATTCTCCCTCACCCATGAAATTTCTCACATTGTATTATTGTGCAATTATTCCTCGTACAGATATTTGGCTTCGATGTGGCTCGATATGACAACGTTGCAGCTTGGTACGAACGTTGCAAAGCTGATGTCGAGAATTATGGCTACGATGATTTCATCGGTGCATCCTCGCAAATTGGTGAATTGTTTCGAGCCAATCTTGAATCCTCATAAAAGCTCATCCGAGCTAAAATTTATATCGTAGAAATATTATTAGTTAATTTTTATGTACAGAAAAATTATCACAAAATATTGAAATATAATATTTGAAATTGAAATGAAATTTAAACGATGATGGTTTCTCTCAATTTTTTTTTTTCTTTTTCTTTTTCCTCGTACATTTTTTTTTTTTACGACCCTTAAAATTGTTTTTCAATATATTTTTATAACATGGAAAATCATATTCCATATATTATAATAGCGATGAGCTGTAATGTCTTGGGGGAAGATGTGGACGTCGTTTGTGATTCGCAATGGAGCTGAGCTGAAGGGTCTCCGGTGACACTGAACCATATTTCATAGTGCCACGAGAGAAAAAGAGAGTGAGAGAGAGAGAGAGAGAGAGAGAGAGAGAGAGAGAGAGAGAGAGAGAGAGAGAGAGAGAGAGAGAGAGAGAGAGAGAGAGAGAGAGAGAGAGAGAGGGAGGGAGGGAGGGAGGGAGGGAGGGGAGTATGAAAG